>JAUJYS010000026.1:0-38770 GCA_033995665.1 Melogona broelemanni | reverse complement strand
CTAGTCTTGAACAGTCGGTTTTTCAATATCGACTGTTTGGCGAATATCGCGCATCACTAACGTGAAATACTCAGGGCTACCACAAGAGGGCAGTATCAATCGGCTCTTTAAATTCCCTTCATAGGGAATTTCCAGAAAAAAATCTCTATCATTTTAGAATATAATAAATATTAATTATTATAGCATTAAATTTTTACCACCATTATACAGAATCAAACGTAATAAACTAGTTTGCGTTTTATAAAAATAAAGAGATAAATTAAGAGTATAAATTATACGAAAAATTAATTATTTCCGTAAATTGATTGCAGATATGACAACATATTCCGGAAATATCCCTTTAAAGATGGCAGCCTCCATGGAATAAAATTATTGGAGAAAATCCATCTAAAAAATCCATCTTGTTCAACCCCGAAATATCGCTTTAACTAATATATTATGTTGTTGTCACCAGGTAATGACACGAACTGAGTATTCCAAAAGCCTGAAATGAAAAAGCGCATGATCGTTTAATAATATATTGCCCATTTACGATTAGGTTCTGTCATTGCCTAATCGGGACTACAGTTCCTGCTACGCCTCACGGTTCACCCGAGAATAAACATTCCACCATGATGGCACACAGGGAAACATCTAACTAGAAGGCACGACGCGTGCTCTGGAACATCGTTGCAGCTAATTACATCTCTCAGTCATGTTCTTCACCCTGAAAGAAATTGTCAAATGGCTGGGCATTACGGTTTTCGAAATATGGACCATGATCGCGTGCCTGCTCGCATTCTCCGTGGTCGCCACGCTTAAATTCGAGCGCGTTATTGACATGGACTGGTACCAGGTGTTCGTTCCCCTCTTCATCTGCGACGCCAGCAATGCCTACTTCTGTTCCATAGTTTTCATCCGTATGTACATGGACGGCATCTACAAGACTGCCGCCTTTCGAGCGATCTGGAGTTTCTCGGTCATCGTGTTGCTCTTCGTGTTCAAACTGCTACTGTGTCAGAAACTAGAGGGACAGAACACGCTGCTCTACTCCGAGGTGACTTCACCGGTCTTCATCCTGGCGCAGCTCATCATGATTCGAGCCTGTCAACTACACTAACAAACAATTTAACCGTGTTCGTGGACTTGAATCTCCTATTGGCTTACTACTTATCATAAAAAAAATTATTTCAGTTGTACAGTTAATTGAACAAAAATGACTTGATCCGAGTATAGACATTGAATATCGAATATTACCAACAAACGTTTATTCGCAACTATAATTTGTTACAAATGTCGTGTAATCAATTTTACAATAATTGTTCATCATGTCAACCTGCCGTGGTACTGAATTAAATGAAGAGACTACTAGTTGCCCCCACACCTTTCAAATTTATTGGATTTTTATGTGGCTAAATCATCAGCGCAGATTGTAAAATACACGCAAGTGTGGTAAAACAAAATTAATGCAACGTACACGATGGGATGATTTTAAAATTAAAAATTATTAATTACGTACCGATGGCTCAGTGGGTATGGCAACATCCTACGGAGCGGACGGTCCCGGGTTCGATTCCCGGCTCAGGCTCTCGTTTATTCGACGAGCCTGGGGTACTGGCGACACCCCGGAGTTTCCATTAGGGAGTCCAGAGCTTAGGGGTGGATCCTGCAGCCTGGCTATACCAGCCGTCATTCTCCTTCCCTTCCCCTCACATATCGCCATAGCGAGTTGAGGGGTAATAATCCTGTAGTGATTAAGAAGTATAGAATAATACATGTGGCTTTAAAATTTATTGCCTATTGTGACCGAAACATTGGATCTATTCTTCTTAAATGTGAAGGGACAAGGACAAACTTTTGTTATGAACCAAATTTCACATCGACATCATGGTTCACTGACCAAAGGTTCATTGAAAATGTGGGTATCACAATACTTAATAGCAAATCATCGGATCACTGACTAGACTGCAGAAACAAATATAGGGAAACGTATTATTTAGAATTATCACTTTGGTTCGGTAAATCACAAGAATTAGTTTCACTTTTTAAAGACTAATTCAAAGTGGGTTATATGTTATAACCCACTTTGAATTAGACTTTAAACGAATGGTTCTACGACAATGGCATGATTAAATTTAGCTTTTCGTGTTTCTCCCACATATCTGATGTTGTAATACCTTTAAAGCCAATTACGGTACATATTCATTAAATTGATATTAATTATAGGGTGGTCAGTATTAACATTTTCAATTAAAATAACTAGATCAATTGTGACGCACATTCAAATGCGCCAAACATATCGACAAAACTACCAGTTATTTAAAAATAAAAATGAATTCATTTCGCCTATCAATATGTTAGCGTATCTAGCACTCGCGAACATGAAATATAACGTTGAGCAGGCAGGAATTGACGAGGTAAAAAAGATTGAAATTTATAACTTGAGGAACAATTTGTGAGCAGCAGCCTGATGGTGGGGATGGGGTGGGACTAAATTCACAACTCGCTAGTTATAATAATTTATCAAAAAATGTCTCAGCACTACATGTACCAATACGACTCCGAACGGCGGTAACTCCCATAAACTCCTGCATTGCATTATTTACAGTTAGTGGATGCGCACAATCACATTTAAAAGAAGCAAGTTTTGGAGTCAAGATTCGCAATTGTCGAATCGGCTTTGTACTTGTATAGTCGGTATCTAAAACTGGGATCTTATTCGACAAATTATTATTTTATACAACAACTTTTTACTAGCGAAATACATTAGGGAGAGGGGTGGTGCACCTACATAATTACCATCATAGGATGACGTCATAAAAACATACGTGACATAACAGGTGCGTGGGAAAATGGATAAATAACTAATCAATATCCTAAGCTACATCATATTCATTAAAGATAAATAGGTGGGCCAATCGACTTTCAAATGAGTGCGCTCTCAAACCGATTCACACAGCAACGCCACAATTCTACACTCAAGATACAACTAAAATAAAAGCAATTAGCAATTAGGTACACTCCCTTTAACAGTCATAACGCAACCTAAGAGATGTTCATGTCATAATTACAAGTGCATAGCAATTTCAGTTTTTCGCCCCATCAAATGTAAAATTACATACATAAAATATTTACATAAAAATAATAACTGAATGTACAAATTAAAAATAGACGTTCACGTTTTTCTATACCCGATTTCTAAAAGGGGTTTGCCTTGTTATTTTAGAAACTGGAATTTAGGGAGTGTCTTTTTTTTTAAAGCGGGAGCAGAAATACGCCAGGCGCGCACAATATCCTCACAAATTTGTACGCTAAAGTATTGGTAATTGCATGCCTAGATATACTGTAATAAATCTAATGGAAAAAATGCTAACCCGTTATTGATACCACGAATCTGAATTATTGCTATCACGAGTTAAAAGTGAGCTAGCGAAATGTAAAAAGAGCAAAATTTAGCTGCAAAGCAATAGTCTAGTCAACGTTCAATATTAAACCCACCGCAAGGTTTCTATATTTTCTAGCTGTTATACGAACGACCAAACTTGGAAATTCGTTTGCATGCTGGCTGAAAATACTTTATAGTGCCCCAATATTCGTCATCACGGTTTCGCTCATCCATACCTTCAAAGATTCGCAGAACCAATAAGAATATAATTTAGTATTTTAAACGTGAAGCGCTTGTCGTTTAAACAGTCTTATTTTTAAGTCAATTATCAATACCACCTCACACTTGGATCATCAGTCCATCTCTATAAAAAGCCCAGATTAAGTTGTCGGGGGAAAAATCCCTGATCAGACGCAATAAAATCCAATACTTTGCCAGAGTCGAGAGCGAAAAGGGGACAAAGATTTGGCACAAACCTGAGCTCGGTATACGAGAAAACTGGGCTGGTAAACTCGGGGGGAGAAATAGATTGAGCGGTCTAACGCGCCGGCGAAGCTACTAAAATGGAATAAGAGAGATCCGTGCGTGTGCATTCATTCGCACGACCACACAAGAGAGAGAACACACACAAACGCAACATTTGGAATCACTCACAAATGTCAACGTTGGAATCGTACAACACCTTATTTTTTTTTGTTTTGTTTTTTAAAAAGATCACAGTCTTCGTTTTACTTTGAAATAGTGGCGATAGCGCTCTCGAGTGTTGTGCGGGGTTTGTTTTTCTTCCATTTGTCTCCGGGTGTTACCACGCCACCTGGTGGTTGTCTACCAATTACAGCACGCACAGTAAAATAATTACGACCAGCATTATGGACAGCAACACGATGATCGCAATCCACTGCCTTCGATCTAACAATCAAAAGATATTGTTAAAAAAAAAAAAGATATTTAAATAGTCGAGTATTTTATTTATATTTCATTCAATCATATGTGCAAATCATATGTGCAAAGCTTAGACAGGCACAAATTTGGCCCATTCGTACAAACTTACCATTGGACATGTGAAGAACTTTGGCCACCTTTTTGACGGCGTGATCCAATTTTGATTCCGTTGTTTCGATCTCGTGTGAAAATTCATTTAGCATTCTACAAAAGAAAAATGAAGGAAAATCCATTAACCAACATCAAGCACAACGAAGATGCAAAAATGCCAGCAAAATAGGTAATTGAAAAATATGCAGTAAAAATAACTAACATCGCCTGTTCGTCTAGTTCGTGTCCAATTTGACTAGTCATTGTTTTTAGAGTACCCATGCTGTCTTGAATCAGGTCCAGTTGGTCGTCTTGAGCTCGGACAATCATCTTTTGCAATTCAAATGGGAAGATCACATATATTTCGACATTAGTATACCCGCATATTTCGATTTTAAGATACCATTCACATTTTTACCCTATTTTTAAAAGTTGAGAATGGTAAAATGAATATTTCACCTGCTGCTGCTGCACATTGTTTTCAATAAACTTGTGGTTTGGACTATCCAAATCATTGTGCAACCTTGTGTAGCCGCCTTGCAGACTAATGGGGTTTGTGCCAAGGAGGGGCTAGGAAGGTCAATGACAAGAGAAAATTGTTAAGATTATCATATCACATCGTATCGCACATGTATAAACAAACAATCATGGTATCAGTCAGCGCTTTCACAAGAATTATTCACCTGGCGAGGCCGCTCCTTCTCTCTTCCTTTGGAAACATTCATCTTATCTTTGATCGCCTACAAAATAAACAAATTATAATTTAACAGTTTGCAAATCTTTCCCTTGTTTTCGGCATTTTTTTTAATTACGCAGTGTTCAATTTTAAATTTCTGGAATTTTCCAACTTAAAAAAAATTTAGACTTCATTTTGGTATTAAGCGCCATGCACATTAGTGCACAAAGAATTCGAGTCTTGTTTATGAAGAACCAATCAACTTGCCTGAACGTCTTGTCTAGTGTGCTCTATGAATAACCGTCTGGTTCCAATTTCGCCGTCCTCGATCTTAAATTTCTTGGGATTTTTCTCGACGATAGGTGAAATTACAGTCAAGGATATCATATTGTTACACTACAACTTGAAAGTATATATAATGTCATGCAAACAAATGTGAGCCAAAGAAGTAATCAACTTAGGATGAACTGTTTCATTTTGCAGTCACAAAAATAAAACACAAACAAATATTTTTTTCCTCACGACCTATGACCAAAATAATTATATTTCCAAATATCCATTTATTTTATCCATTTTACCCATTATCCATTTACCATAATAATATACATTAAGTTACACGATTGATGAGTCATTAATAAGCAGGTCAACGCAAATAAGGATATTAATCGTTTCCTCTAGATCTTCAAGGTCCCATTCGATACTTCGCAAGCTATTGCGAAGCTCGTTGGTCACCCAATCTAGTTCTTCTTTGGGAACAACGCTGATATCCTCGAACAGTTCGCACCAGCGTTGGTATATACCTTGGGTTCTTCGAACAGCTTTCACAACATCACTACAAACGGAACAGGGGAGAGAAGTAAAATAGATCATCAATTATTTAACTTGCTTTTGTGTTGTTGACAGTTCAAGGTAGCTACTGTTACTTATTGCTGTCACCTAATACATGTATTATAGCTTAGGGGACATAGGGGTGGATCCTGCAGTCTGGCTATTCCAGCTGCATCCCTCTTCCCTCCCCTTCCCTGCCCCTCACATAATCTCTATAGAGATTCGAGGGTGCAGTATTCCTGTAGTGCACTAGGCGCTACGGTGATTTATAAATAAATTAATAATTACTGCAACACGTACTTCTTAAAAATTTAAATGATTGTCACTTTACATAATGCAGATAATTCACATGCGCAGTTGTAAATAGCACAAAAGTAGAGAACTGTGCTATTTTTCTGTAACCTGTGGTCAACAATTAAATGCTAAAGTGCATTAAAAAAAACCTAGGAGTGCTTTCACATGCAGTCTTTGAGGCGCCAGAAAGATCGTATCCCGTTTCACGAAATATTTCTGTGAGGTCAGATGGTGTATGCGCAAAGTACAATAGGAGTGAGATTTTTTTAAACGATATAGGACGACTTTGAATTGAAAACAAGTAGGGGACGACCTGGACTATGTCCATTCCTTCATTGTTTATAGTATAAAATACAAAGTGCGAAGTGTTTTGTCTTTTTTTTTTAAGCATTCATGATATTTTGGGTGGTATTTCGCGCTATCAAATTTGGCCATTTGAAACTAGGAAAGAATATTTCATATATTTCGCATCACTTTTTTCGCAACCAATGAACAAATTATTGCTTTTTGACTGTTAAAAATACAGTCAACACTTCGTCAGAGGTTATTAAACGCATTTTAATGCATTAAATTCCATGCTCCCAATCTCAGATTAGTCCATAAAATACAGGATCGGCGAGATCTTTAAATAAGATCTAAAATTTATCCAGAGTACGTCCTTGAGGATAGACCGGAAGGCAGCGCAGCAACGTTCACACGCGGCCTTTTAGACTGCATTTTCATGATCATTTAAGACAGGATAATTTTACAGTTAGAACGCACAATACAAATGTGTAAGTACATGTTGTCCGCCCCTTGTGGAGCATTCCAATCACAATCTAATTGGCCAAGAACCAACTGGTCCCTGGCGATCCATTAAATGAATTACCAACAAGAACCATTATTGGCCCTTCGGGAAAATCAATTCATGGATGTCCAAAGACAAACTTCGTGATAGTGATCATGGACGATTCAAAACAACAAAAAAGGAGAGCGATATCTGGTCCATTTCCGGTTCAGACACAGTCATCTGACACAATGCGTATGATGGGGGAGTCTTATGACAAATCGAGTCATCTGTTGACCTTTACCAGTGACTCAGCTCAGGGTCAATGCGGTACATTAAATAGCACCAATCGTACATGCATGAATACAACGCACAATAAGTTTGCGGCTCGGATTTCTGGCTCTCGTATTAATTGAGCCCGTACAGGAACCAACAAATTGCTTACAGCTCGAAATCTATCTCTGCTTTGCACCATTAACTTACTCTTTGACGACAAAAAACGGGTCCTCGAGGGTCATGTCCCTGGCACTTCGATGCTAACCGGTCCCGACAGACGGGAAAATTCCGTAACCCTTTCTATAGGTGATCATTCAACAACAAAAGCATAATGCGGAAAACGACACCAAATTACACGAAACTGCAAATCTGCAATAAATAAATTTGCGGAGTCGCGGAGTCACACCTCGCCAACAAAATGCATCTGTACAGCGATAAGCCGATAACGCCACCTAGCGACGCTCATGCGCAACGGCAGCTCTCGCGCCAAGGATTAAAATCGCTGTAGGCTCTATGGTCGAATTAATGATTTAGATTTTTGAGCTGCGAACAATATAATGTGGTAAATAGTGTGTCACGATTAGATTGCGCTGGAGATATTGCTGACAATTTATTGTTAATCAGTTTTTCACTAATCAAAATTGATTTATGCTTTTAACATTTAAATTGCCAAAATCACAGAGTAGGTGCAGAAACAAAAAATGAATGGATGCCTTTAGTGGTTACATGTACATAAAAACTGTGCATTTTAATTAATTAAACTAATCTAAATATGTATTTTCAATATAACGTTTAATGCTCAGTAGTGCTATCCAAATTATGATACAATCACGAATTGTTTATTTTAATCAGGAAGTAAATAAATTATGATCAGACAGAAACAATAATTACTGCTTTGTTTTTGTGAAACTGTTTTTATCACCATGAACACACTTTCCATACAATCTTGAAAATTAGTAAAAGCAACCCCTTCGCGCAGGTAACAAGGATTTTAAGATGTGTCGCAAATAAGAAACAAATCAACTTGAAAGCAACAAATCAACCATCAAATTTGCCTGTACAGTCGCGCATGCCATAAATTTGCACACTCCAGCCTGTGAAACAGTTTGGCAGTTGAACTAAATCAACTAGATCGATTAACTGGACACAAAAACACCGGAAACAACTGGCAACAGTTGCAACAAACATATTTCCCGTAGAGATTGTGTTTGTGATACGCCAGAAGGAATTATATTATATACGTAACACAAGATGGTCTATTTACAGTGTAGAAAATGGTTTAAAACAAACTAAAAATGATGACTAATGATACTAATGATGTGTACATACATACATACATACATATATATATAAACAAATGATATTTCCAATAAAAGAATAGAAAATATAATTTTCCATCCATTTCGTTCTAGCAAAAAATAATAAAAAGAATTGGACATTTCACTTCTGCACGCACACGAGACACAATTTACAGGAATCAAAATAAGAGCAATCTTGAAACAGATGTCGAATCAATTATACAACACTTGTAGATTGATAGGACCTGCAAATCTGCATTCACAGGAACAATCAAGTAATTGACAATAAAAATAATTTTTGTGATATTTTATACCGCTATTTAAAAACTTCCTCGCGTCCTGTTTCGTTGCAAAAAATGTTGAGCCCAACCTCCCACACCACACAAGAACATGTCGTCACTAGGACAATATATGGCCCGATTATAGCTACAGATACGAAACTACGTGGTTGCGACCGATCAGTAGAAATTAGAATAAATTAACAACAGCTTCGATTTTTGTTCATTAAGAAGACAAGTTTCGTAATACATCGCTGCGGTAAGATTGGCAGTCTATGTTGGTAAATGATTGGGTGTGTAATATATATATACTTGAGTAGATCGACGAAAGAAACTTGCGACTAGCACTTAGTACATTTTGCCAATATGAATTAAGTAGAAATTGTGAAAATTAAGACTCGGGATTATCACATGGAGAAAATAAAACTGATTCAGATTCAAATACGACAAGCAAAAGTGGCACTGTCCAAACCGTATACGAATCAACAGAATCAGTCACAAACAGTTGTGTATTATGCTCGATTCACCTTCCCATTAATAAGGAATATTGTGTGTCAAAAGTAAGTGAGCCAACGATTCTGTACGGATACCGATTATGCAAAAGGCGTGGCCCTTCGAACATTGAGAATAACTAATCTGCCACCAACTACTATATTTCGAATGGCTAGAATCGGCTGGCAGGAGACCATGTATACTGCGCGCCCATGCGATTGTTTAGCTTAAATCGTAAGTGCTCCGGTACCACTTGTGTACATGGAACGACCAACCAATTCACGATCATTTTCAAAATTGGCTAAGCTGAGGCCAACGTCGAATACACCTTCTAGTCGCCTAAACTATATACTGTTCTTCTCTCCAAGTATCAGGCGGTCACCAATCATTGAGATAGATTGTGCATGCGTAAACACACAACGTAACAACAGGAAACCATAAAATTATAAATGGCCATGTCTACCTCGACACTGTTCCATTGTGAGCAGCTAGAAACCTTCTTAAAATTCATTAAAACATGCGTGACAAATCACAATTATGTCCGGTTCTCTTTCGTATCAAGCAACGTACAGGATCAAAAATAGATACCCAGAAAGCAACCAAGAGCTGCCAAGATTTCTAGTCACGCAAAAATACACATGTATTTGGAGTATTAAATCAAGTAAATCGCTCGTCAACCACCAACAGGTCATCGATTCGATAAGTAATAAAGGCCAGAGTGACCATTTTTTGCCAAAGAGCCCCGTAATATTAATATATAGCAACCCATTTTATTTTGATTAAGAAAAAAACCACCCTGCCAGCTGCAACGAGACATCTCGTTCCCAGAAGACGCTACTAACCAAATGTCAAATAAAATTTTAAAATATTTTAACTTTTGTAAATAAAAATTGTGACCATGACCGTGACGTCAACAAAGTCGTCACATTATCAAGTTCGCCGTCCGAAAAATCACCATTGCGGTAAATCCCGGCAATATTATACAATTCTGGCAAAAGCATCTGATCTGCGTTCCCGCACGATCTATTATTGCTTCACCGGTTCGCAGACACCTCGCCCCTCCATAGATAACTTAATGGAAAATTGGTCGACTCGGTGGGGTGTACAAGGAGCAGAAACGCTGACGCTCCAGTTATAATTGAACGCACACAAAATATGCGTTTACATATTGTGTGCCCGGCCAGCGCGATTCGCGTCCGACATTCGAACGACACAAATTCGAAACCGAACTGTTTTAGTCGCCCCGTGGAAAATGTCCGCCACTTCACTTCTTCCGGCCTGCCGCCTTCTCAGCTGCCTTCTCCGCTTTTCGGATCTGCTTCTCGCGTGCGCGAAGCTCCTTTTCGGCGGCCTTGCGTTCCTTTTCGACCACGCCTCTGAGATCTTTGATCTTCTTCTTCAATATGGAGCGGTCTGCACTATTCGATACGCCAAAGGACTGCAAAAAAACAAACATAGTAGAACCGTGATTAAAAACTAAGCAAACGTCCAAATATAAAATCACGATTAAAACTAATAAAAATATATGTAGATGCAGATTGGAAACTGATGGGATATATGATTCAGGAAAATAACCCATGGTTTTGTCTCTGCATTTCCATTACATCCAACTACTTCCCTTACACACGGGCCGCACATCGTCAAAAATTTAATAGCTTTACTCACTCTCAACTTAGTTCCGTCCATGTTGATTAGTTCTTGGCCGCTGACATTGCCGTCCATGAAGGCGGTGATGTACTGCTCCATGCTGAGGGCCAGCAACCACTGTCCCACCTGTCCGGTGGACCTAATCGGAGAATAAACGCCGAAATGTTACAAACGGATAGCTGATCATTTATGCGAATTAAGCGATGATCGATTGAACCCGAATGAAAACACAATTATAAATGATTCTCAACACCAATTCTATTTGAATTTGACTCAAAAATATTGATTATCTAAGCAGTCTAATATCAATAAATAAAAAAGATAATAAAAATTAAGGAAAGGAATTCTTTACCATTCTGGAACGGGACAGGAATGCCATTGATACGCACGGCGCTCGGGAAGACCACTAGGGTATGACGCGATGCCTATTCCACTGTCTTGGTCCTGAAAAGATAACATAATTGTAAGTCAAGCTTTTAAATTCAATAGGCAAAATAAATAGAAAACCGATCAAAAACATTAACGTTCCCAGAATGGCTGGGACACGCAGGTACGAGTTAAAAAACTACATCATTGCAATTTTAACTGTACATGCTCGTCATCTATTCGTTGATGTCACCAAGAAATCTTAAATAAAATAATGTATAAGCAAACTGGCAGTACCCCAAACAGACTTTGAGGTTGCTGCGTGTGGGCCATATTGACGTATCCCATATCGCCAGCAGCCTCCGCATCGAAATCGTCCCTGTGAATGGGATCACCAGCCCCACTGGAATCTACGAACCAGACAAAACACAACATTATAAAATGTAAGTTTGGTGTTTAACAATAATATGAACGTTGGTGACAAACACCGGTTATTATAGCGTGAAAATGCCCAAAAAAATCAATGCAGGTGTTATTAGATGTTAGGACAAAAGCACAAACGGCAAATTCCGTGTTAACACAAAAATTAAAATCGTCGAATATGACATGACAATCCTGGCAATGATGAAATTGCGATTATGGGGAATAAATTGTACGAATATCGCGAAAAAAGTACGAAATACAACAACCCATAATGGGTGTAGCAAAAATCGTCAAATCCATCATATACACGATTCGTTCAACTCTCTGTGAAATCAACTACTTCTTCACAAGTGGAGCAGCCACTACTGTCTTGACACAGGGGGGTACACATATGTACGGTTAGTCGAGTGATAAATTGTTAACCAAACAAAAACATTATGAGCAGAAAATTATTCCAGCCAGTATGGACAAAAATCCACGAAAAAAAAGGGAAAGCAGCAAGTTCACTACGATTTTTAATGAGAGATGGAAAATCTATAGATCCACACTGCCAAAAAACAAGGTTCCACTCTGTTGCTAATAGAAAATCTGAAAACGAAGAGACTGTGCAGTTATTCGTCTACAGAGCCACGGTCGCGCGCAATTGTTGCAAAGCAAAAAAAAAAAAAAAAATAGAAATTGCATTTAAATGAAATAATATAACCAAGCCAATGAGAAATAGTCACCGAAAAAATAGAAGGAAATTTGTATTCAACTCTACATTTAAAATTTTATCTACAACTTATAATGTTGGACAAATTTTTATGATTTAGCGAGATAAAAAGGATATCGAATAGAGAAATTAATTAAATCAGAAGAGGAAATGTGCCTTAAGCTGCGAAAGACTGTGAGCGAAGAAAAATACATGCAAGCGTTTCGATCGAATAACGCGAATTTGTGCATAACGGGTATCATACTGAAAGCTGTAGAGAACCAACCAAGAAAATGTGCATGCACATTCGAACAGTACAATTAGCATCCTAAAAACAATGAATATTACCGATTGATTAAATTTTAAGCGTGCGACCGGAAGTAATTTGGATAAAGAATATCTACCAATAACTTTAGTTGGTGACCGGTAAACACCGAAATAGCAACAAATCAACCTTGATCTAATCCCAAAATAACAGTGGTATTAAATAAATATTCTGAAGAAAATTTCTGAAGGAACATTTTCAGACCCATGAACATGCATAGCTGAAACGGTAACTAACATGCGATTTGGAGCAATTTAAATTAATATTCTAAACGCCTCGAAAGTATGAAGGCGCATTTAACTTAAAACATTGCCCAACTCAGCTAAATAAACTCAAATTAGTGAAGACTCGCACACGGAAAAGTGCGTCGAAAACACACACAAAAAACAGAAGAAAAATAAAATATATAGAAAGATAGATAGAGAAAGAGAGGAAGGATTGCCTGTACCGGCCGTCTGGGAGGCAGACCCGGGCAGGCAGCAGCAGCAGCACAACTGGGACCCTCGAGAGGTAGTCTCGGATTGAGGGTTTAACCTAGAACAGCCGGACGTACTATCTGAAAAGCACAACCAAAAATGAAGCGTTCACTCACGGATGTACCACCGCTCACGGGCACTGCGACAACAAGCAACAAACAAAGAAGAAGGCTATATAACTCGTGAAGAATATAATAATAATAATAAAATAATATAAAAAATGGCAACAGTGGCTGGTAGCGAAAAACCGATAGATTAAAAAAATTGAAGCCGAAAGGGATTGCCGGATTAAAAAAATCGTACAAGCAGAGTGACACCCATAAGCGCAACTTGGGGGATGATAACCAATGTGACCGGTGCTGGAGCTCACCTCGTTTCGCCTTCCGATGCAAAGCGGCCTCTAGCTTCCGCCGGGGACTGGAAGAATCACCACCACCCGCGTCGCTTGCTCCAGAGGTGGCGCTGCTGGGGCTGTGCGGCGAGGTGGCAGAGGATCCCGAGCTGAGCGGAAGATTGGGATGCTCGTCTGTGAACGAGAGTGGAGAGCGTGAACAAAGCATGAACGGGAGGGGAGCGCTCTCGTGACCTTTTATCAAAATAAATATTATATCGGCATTTATCGTTAATTGAATTAGATTATAATGCATTAAGCAATTGTAAAGTTAAATAAGGGAACAAAGGATCGGAAAGGAAAATATTTTACCGGTCGTGTACGGTTGAGGGTACGGCGTTTCCGCATCCTCGACGGCTTTTCGAGCTGCGAAAATAAGAACAAAAATAGAGATAAATATTCTGCTGAAACCTGAGCAAAAAAAAGAAAAAGAAAAAAGAGAAACATTTTTATAAAAAACTACTAAAAAATATTCTTAATAATCGTATGAATAAAAAGTATTTCTAATTGTTATTGGGCATACAGGTGAACAAAATTTAGTGGCATTGGCGTCACATTCGGCCAAGCTCATCTTTTCAAAGAACAGTTAAAATCGTTCATGCGTTCTCGTCCAGCAACGCGGGTTGAACAGATCATTCGAAGTGAACGAAATGATTTAAAATCAATTTATCAGGCGCCCATTGCGACATTTCGGACAACACAGGTCACACAGCGCCACTTACGCTTAGATTGGAAGTGCACGTGATTAGTCCCACCTTCGATGTTCTTCCTCTCCAGGATAAGACGCATCTCCTCCGCGAATCGCCCGTCGATTTTCACCGGACTTCCCCGGCTATCCGTCGGCTGGCTGGGCTTGACGATCTTCCGCGGCGGCGTCGAGGCGGCGACGACCATCTGGTGGCCGTGCCTCGGCGGTTCCAAGGACTCGGCGCCACCGCCACTGCCGCCGCTCCCACCACCCGAGCGGGGACTGTAACCGAGTTGGACGGATCGCTGAGGACTGACCGTCGGTTCCAGAGACGGCAGGGGAGTGATTGCCGGGCTGGAATCTGAGGACATGGACGTGGACGTCGACGTTTTGTCCGCTGATGGTTCAGTGAATCTGTTCGAAATTATACAAAAATAGAAATGTTGCTGATTTAATCCATAAGAGAAAAGCATCTTGGCCATTCCTTCTGAGTGATGTAAATTAAAATAAAAGATTTATCAAGATTTATTCCAGGTTCCATGGAAAATGTCCAACTTTTTGAGAGATTTCCAAAAGCAATATTTTAGAAGAATTCATAAAACTGTCAGTTAGAGAAAATGTATTATTTTATTAACTGGCACTGTATGAACTAGAACAAATGTAACACTCTCGTCATTTATGAAAGATTCATACAATTAAAGACTATTTTTTAATTTAACCATCTATGACAAGAACTTTTCTGCATTCAATAAAACTATAATTAATTTTAAAAAAATTTAAGAAATGTTAAATAAATCAACGGGGAAATAATTATTTCTAATCGGATCGTTAGACTTACTCGTCCAAATCTTCCCTGCTACTGCCCAGGCTACTATCAGAGTCTCTGTGGTCCAGTGACTGCGAGGAAACATTAAATGCGAAACAATACATTAGATCGATCGTCCACTGAAAAGAGAGCAGTTACGAGCCGCTTCTGCCACATTTCTACGAACTAACCGTTCCGTCCCCCGAACTTCCGGTGCTTCCGGTTTTCTTGAGCGAAGGAGGCTGTCGGTTAGCCAGACTGCCCTTGCTGGCCAGCTCGGCTTTGGATTTGGCCGCTGTACTGTCGAGCAGTTCCGTCTGGGGAACGGCTTTCTCGAACAGGTCAGCTTTGGATGGAGGCGGTTTTCGCTCTACCGTGGACGTCTTGTTCTCCGTGTCGTCAGAGTCTAGAATTAACAGGAGAAATAAAAACTGCTTCAAAACATGTTCGATTAAGTTCAATAATCACAACAACTTGTAGATTGTTATGATGACAACAACAATTTATTCTTATAAATAACGATTATTTGTAAATTATAATGATTATTTAAACATCATACTATTGTTTAAAGTGTTCACAACGCAGAATATATAATGTAAAGCTAGACAATTTATACGACATCACCCAACAAGTCAGAATTATTTATCGCGCAGCAGGGACATTGAATATTTTTGGTGTTTAATCGAATGCAGTTTTAAATTTCCAATTAGCAACACGACAATTAAAAAAAAAAATACTCTGGAAATCAGTATTACCTGGGCTGATATCATATTTCGCCAGATCACTGTCGGAAAGTTCACTGTCTGACATGTCGCCGTCCCCATCCTTGCTGTCAGTTTCTATGAAAGACGGCAGAAAATAGAGAAAAATACAAAACCTCAACAGACACTAGACCAAGCAATAAAAAACAAGAGAGATATGAAATATGATCATACATGGCACCGTCTTGTTAGTTTTACTGAGAGACGCCAGGAGATTGGGAGCACAATCTTCTGTAGTCGAATAACCCGGCTCATTTTGTGTCCAGAATAATAAAAAAAATTAACGGAGACAAAAAAAAGTACGCAAAAAACCAACAGGCGACGAGGGCAGCACGAAACTGAATACATTTATGTATGTGTAGACAACTTACGAAACGTCACAAACACAAATAACGAGGACGTTCCAAAAATGCGCGGGCACACACGTTCGATATTTATTTGTTGCTAAGATTGGTTTTAATTCCATTCGGGTACATTATTATTTTATTATAATATTAAAAATGAGTAAAATGAAAATTAAAATGTGTATATAATATATAGTAGGTGATGACGAGTCGTCCACTATGTGTTTACTCTAGGTAAATATAGTCCAAATAGATAATGTATTAGTAGATATATCATACAAGTAAAAAAAAAACACATGTTATATCTGTGTCGGTCAAAGTTTTTAAAACTAGAACATACGTCTCTGGGAGACGACTTGTGGCTTCCTCATTTGCTGCGGCGTTAACTGGAGCGGTTTAATGCTGCTGTTGTCGTAGGGCAGACGAACGGGCAACCCGGCCGTCTTCTGAGTCTCCGTCAGATCTTGCTCCAGCTGGATCACACGGTCCTTGAGCAGTTTCACCAGCGAGTTGTATTCCTGGTCCTTTTCCTGCAGCTGCTGCAGGTGATATTCTTCTCGGTGGATTAAATCCTGCTCTCTAAAATAATAAATATGAAACAAGGACTATGAATACTTAAAATTTCACTATTTAATTCATTTTTGATAGTGCGAAAATGAATAATAATACGAATGAGATAATTTTCATATTGCATTAATTTGTTATACGTGTTGTTAATATTAGAAATTAAAAAAATTATTAAATATATAAATACACATTATTATCGTATTTTAGGGAAACAAAAAATTAAAACGTAGGCGGTTCTGACCTTTGCTGAAATTCCTTGATCAGCTTCTTGGCCTTATAATATTTCTTCTCCAGTAAAATGTACTGTCCCTGAGACTCCTCCAACATGTCCTGGTAGGCCATCATTTCCTTCTTCATGCCGTCGCGCACTCGGTCGCCATCGGATAGACGCCCGTTTATCAGCTGGATCTGGCGTTCGTACTCGTCGCTGTCGGGTTGGCGCGACTCCAGCATTGCCACCTACGACAAAAAACAACAACGCTATAACCAAGCAGACCACGTTCACCAAGGCGTATCTGTATTCATAGCGATTATTGAGTGATGCCAGACACGGCTAAAAAACACCGACGATGCATCAATTTGAAATATTAATTAATTAATTAATTGAATATTATAAATATTACTAATCGATTGAGAGTTCAAATTTGAATTGCTATTACTAAAAAAAGAAATTATTAAAAACTTATATTGCTTTTGCAGCAAACAAAAATTTTGTATTACAAATTCAAACTTTGACAAAAAGTCTAATGATATGTTACATAATGAAATAATAATAATTAAAGGTGCACCAATAAAATGGAGTTAGTACTTCAAGAAGAATAAGCGTGAGTGCAAACGCCAACTACGATAACAACATAACAATAAAATACAGAACCTACACATTGCAATCACACTAATAAGGTAGAAAATATCGAAGAATAAGAAAAGTTCTACTCGTGCTTGAGCGTGCCAGTTTCTACACTACACGACTAGAAAACAACACCGATGAGGTAAAGTCGTCGTTACCTTCGACTTAATTTTGGCAATTTCAGCGTCACCAACCGCGCTTTTGTATTGAGCCTGCATCAATTCAAGAGAAAAAACACACATTGCAAATGGTACTTCCTTATACACAAAGACAACCTACCAGAACCTATACGAAAAACGGAAGCCCAATACTGTCAAATATTCGCGAGATCTGGCCATACGCGGCAAAAACTGAAACCAATACCTCTTTGAGTTTGATCCGCAGCGTTGTGACGTCCGAATCGGGTGACGGCGAATCGCTGCTGTCATCCTCCAGGTCGAACACCTCGCAGGTGGGACCATCCTCGCCTTCTTCGGGTGTCGCGTCCTCTTGAACCATGCTTTGCGGCGCCGCGGGGGGCTGCACGGCGAGGCTGGGAATCGGTAACGTCAGACCGGGATAGGCGTCGCTCCTCTGATCCTGATATTAAAAACGAATAGCACGTTCTATGAGATATATCAGTTATTTGAATTACAATTACATCGTACCTACGTATCGGGTATCGAATTACATAGACTTAAAAAAAAGACATTATGAAGAATTTGTGATGTCCAGGATCGAAAAAACGTCAGAAACGACTGAGCTGACAAGACCCAAGCACAGAACAAGGCAAAAATGGGTAATTTCTTGTCGAAGTATAATAATATTATTTTGTGATCGAGCAATCTTGAAAGCCCAAAAAACAATTCTTGGAATAATACAAATAATTTTAAACTTAACTACTGGATCGTAAAATTTATTTTTATTATTAGAACAACTGTAATTGTAATTTAAACTGTGTTGGGTTCGTTCCTTTTAAAAAGGAACCAGTTCCCGTTTCAGTTCCTCAAAAATTAAAAGGAACCCAGGAGTTGATAAGTTCCTTAAAGAAGGAACCAGTTCCTAGGAAAGGAACTTTTCCGTTTCGTTCTATCCCAAAACTGGTCTTGAAGAAAGGTTAGGGTTTGTTCGATCACTATATGATATTATATTATAAAAAGCAAATAAATATCCTATTTTTGCTTCATGAATTGTTGGATTATTTAAAGCGTAATATTTCCTAAACTTTTCCTGCAACAGCAAGCCCTGAGAAGACGCCAAGACTTTGAATTATTTTGAGTTGCAAGTCAATACAGATAAACATATTATTCGTTTCACACTCACCCCTTCGCCATGCTGGTGCTGATACTGCCCGTGTTCGAGCACTTTACGTCGCTCGTCACGCTCCCTGTCCGCTTGAAGCGATTGGGAAATTAACTGCGCCACTTCGCTGTTCTCGCCGTCCTTCTCACGCCCAATTAGGAATCTGTCGATGGAGGAGGGCCAGACAAGAATTTGAATTTGTTAACGCGCATACAAACACACAGGAATGACTAGTGATGGCCACACCATATCGTGTCATGGTCGACCGACTATCAACATGCGGTGAATTACACGCCAATGAACTGCTGGTAACAGGCATAATAATCAGGAAATTACGTCGCTCAGATCGGTAACAATTAAATCGGAATGAAAATCGCGAACGGGGGAAAGACAAGGTGCATTTCACATTCGGTTCCACCAAAATACGAACAATGAATAAATATTTAACTTATCAAAACAAGTAGAATACAGTGCGATAACCGTTTCTCAACAGTTTCACAGCATTCAACTGGTTTTTAATTTTTTTAAAATTTGCATGTATTTTTAATTATTGATTTTAATTTTTTTTTTAATGTGTATGTATTTTAACTTTGGTTTATGAGAACTAACACACTTAAGTAAAAAAAATTAATCCATTTCCAAGGAATGAAACTGTAAACAGCCATCCATAACAAACAATTTTGAATGAATTTCTTCTGAAGGAAAACGAAAGTGAAATGTGTTTAGATTGCCATACGCAACACATGTGCCGTGATGCATTTACGAATAGATAATGAGAGTGCTTACGCATAAAACTCGATAACTCTTTTACAAAAAAAAAAAACAATTGTAGCTGCAGGCGATTTTGACGCATTCACAAAACAATTCGTATAATTCAATTGGCACAACATGGAACAAAGAAAATAATTTGAGCAATCACAGAAGAAAACAAAAATATACACAAGAAGCACACTGTAGAAAAGGTTCTGTTGTGAGTCAGGGAAAAAAACCAGCAACAGCAAGGGCGTTAATGCTTACCTCACCAAGCCCGACGTGTTTCTCAGCACAGACGCAGCGTAGGCCTGGGTAACGCCAACCAAGCTCTTCCCATCCACCTCAATGATCTGGTCGTTCACATTGATTCTAAACATAGCAGAAGACACGCTTCGATTATTTATAGACATCGGTAGAATTTTTGGCCATTTTCAAAAATAAACACACACATACACGAGCACGCCGAGGTAAACGGCTCGCTGCATACGAAATGCCGCCAGGCAGCAAACATAAGACTACAAAATACCCATCCCCATTGTTATATTTTTTGTTTTTGTTTATTGAGATTATGTTTGTTCAATAGTTGAATGCATGGCCAACAATCCCGAACAATAATTGTTGCCGAATTTTTATTTTCCCAAAACATAACCGACAAGCACTGTTCGTCACTAGGGCGACGCGGTGAACAAATTTCTTTGCTAGGATCATCAGTTATAACTCATAAACAAATTGTCTAGCAATTTATCCAATGAACGCAATAATTTATAGTCACTGATAAAATTTTACAAGGCCAAACTTATTTTGATAAGTTTGGCAATGTAAAATTTTAATGTAAATCTGAGAATTGAGAGAATTGATTGTAATTTGACGATTCATAGGAATCATCCAATTACAGCGAGCATGGCACAACAGTCATCAATATTCTGTTTACAGAAATAAAAAGTTTAATTAGAAAATCGCCGCAAGCACAAAAATGCAGGAAAAAAATTATGAAATTAATTTCGTAAAATTAATTTCTATTATAAAATTTACCATTACCAAATTTACCACAGAATTCGTTAAAACTGTTTGGTTTTTTGTGTAACTATGGTAACGTTGGAACAGTTCAATGGTTCTTTTCGCAGTATTACTCCGCATAGTACGAATCTGATTCACGATCGTGAGTCAGATACGAAACTACCAAATTTCATAAAATTAATATTTGACGTCTTAGATAACAATAGTCATTTTTTTACAATTCAATGACTGGATAGTACGAACATAAATCTGACTCACATTCATGAGTAATATTCGGAAATACTAAACAAACTCAATGTCATTGACAGCCATAATATGATAATGAATTCACCCAAATATTGGCAAATCAGTAATACAGCTCTCTATCTTACAGAAAACAAAATAATTTTCCGACATGCTCGTGTCATTTAAAAAAAAAATGTTGATAAAGGTAGCTAACCCCCGTGAGTTGAACAACTTTTTAAAACCCAGTTTTCGAGGTCAACATTTAAGAAAGAAAAAAAAAATTACACCACAAGCCAAAAGTTGAAAATGGTGAAAAATATGTTTGCCATTTGAAGACTGCGTACTGATAAGAGTAATTAAGTTTAATTCATCCTGAAAGGACGAGGAAAAAAATACCCATCAAACGGGAATGTGGTAGTAAGCCGGCAGAGGGCGAGACAGGCGCGGACTGACATTTAGGCTGGCCAATTGAGCGTGACAAGCGGCGCAATCAACTAACAAAATGGCATTCGAGGTATTAGTTACACACCAAAATGGGGACTTGACTGCGGGGAGATAGATCTATCTGTCTGTAGCGTGGATGATGGAATAATGCGGCACCACATCGAGCGTGAAATAAACACGCGAGTGAAATAATTGGTGGGTAATCATCTGCACTCGCCCACGCGACTGGTTCTCTCAAACTTCCCAATTCCCCCGCATCTGTACAGTCCGCGAAAAAAAAGTAGGAGCTTCCGAGAAAGAGGGAGAGACCATCCGTGTAGATGATGCGGTGGTGCGAATAAAAATTCTCCTTTGAAGTTATATTGCCACGCGCCCCTCAAACGATTAATTTTTTTTTTAATCTCCACTGGGATGTAGCGGTTACAAAAAAAAGGAGCAACTAGGTAAAAAAAAAAGCAGCAGCAACTATAATTCAACGATCTCTAATTGAATAATGCGCACCGGATACCACTCTTTAATTAATTTAGCTAAATTTTGCATTTACGCGAGCGTTTTTACGTCGGCCCTCAATTGGAGGTGTCGGACCGAGTAAAGAGTTGTTGTAACTGGGCGTGGTCGGCGTTGCACTAACAGCAATTATTTTCACCTCGCAGATTCAAATTAAGTAGGTGTAGGCAAATTCAGTTAGCTGGCAAAGGTACAGATGAGTAACGTTTATCGGATGCAAACAATTTAATATCCATTTGTAATGAACGCCAATGAACATCACAAATTTGGAGAGAAAAAAATTGTGCACTTCTTTTAAACACAATCGCGCGTAATGTTCAGAGGGTACTACGAAAAACCCTAAATCTGACTTTGCCGTGCATATTTTGTTTAACTATTTTTTAATATTAAAAAAATACATTTAATTTCGAAAAGTAAAACCAACTGTCAACATTTTGACAAATGTGAACCAAAATTTACACCAGATGGCAAATAAGGTCATCATTGGTTATTCAATAAGCAACAAAGCACTAAAAAAAGTTGGCAAACGTCTAACGTATTAAACCTGCTTAAGCCAAGTATAAAACCGTTAATTCACCAATGTGTACATTTAGCTCTAGCGGCGGTTAGCTACGCCGACATTCAACTCCAACGACAACAACCCCATTCGCTGAGGCTGCTGAATTGTTATGCAGAAAGAGTACACAGTTCAATTGTCTTACCTTCCGTCCCTGTGCGCTGCTCCACCCTCCGTGATGGTCTTGACGAAAATGCCCAATTTCTCCAGTCCCGCGTCGGCACCCACTCCCATGCCAATAATGCTCAGTCCGAGACCTTCTGGCCCTGGAACCGAAAATAGCACGCCAAGCAGTCATTACATATGGGTTAACAGCACAGGCCAAAAAGCGCGCGTGACGCGTGTATATACAGCCACGTGTTTACACGATGCACATGCGCTTCTCGTTGTTTATCTTAACGAGGGAGAAGCGTGAGTACGATGGGTACGGTGTGGGCTCTGCGAGCGAAATAAGCCCCGGTTCGTTCGAAAAAGCGGGCTGTCGAAAGAAAACAAGCTGCTGCAATTAAGCAGGCGGCTTCGAGCGGTTTTCGAAAAAGTCCTCGTTCTATTTCTCCCAGTTTGACTTGAAGTTAAGAAAAACATAAAATCTTTCGCATGACTTCTACAATTTAATTAATTTTAAAATATAGAGTGAATACTTCCATGAAACTAAATTTTAAGTTTTATGTGGCACCTCTGTATTTTAATATTGACATTGCCTTACAACCACTTTTTCTGACAATCATTTTAAATACATACAGGATGGCCAAAAAATGATCGAACAGATCTTCGCGAAAAGTTGACCAATTCTTATGAAACTTAGCGTGGGTCATCCCCACCTTCCCACACATTAATCAACCCATCAACACCTTTTTTTCAAATTTATCTCGCAAAACAGCACTAAAAAAAATTCTGCTCATAGGGGGCGCTGCAATACGCCGTCAATATTGAAATCGGGTTTGACATCGCGATGTCGTCATCTTGTTCCAAAATACCATTCAGTGAGACGACTGAGGTACAATATTTTTTTTACGGAAAACGTTACTGCGTTAGGCGATTTTTGAAAAAATTTATTGAGAATACTGAAATAATATCCGATAATTAATTCAGACACGACAAAAGTCGTGCAGAAAGCGGGAAACCAAGTTAGTTAACTTTCTACCTTAATTGCAAAAGAAAATTTCTTTTTTAGAGTCAAGTATTGTGACTAATTCGTTACCAGATGCGCCTGTTTCAGCATTATTTTTTGACACATGAACCCGCGTCGGGAATCGAACCCGGAACCATCGTACTACAAGTTGCGTCGACATCCACCTTCTACACTAACCCAGCTATGACGGAATTATGAAGAGTCTCGGTAATAAAATATTCCGGTTGTTGAGACAGACATTCCCGTCATTGTTTAGTCTGAACTAAAAATGGATCTGTTGTAAACACGAGCGGGGGAGATTCGCTGCAAAGCAGACATGACACCGGTCCTACCTTTTAACAGCTCCACCGGGAACACGTCCATTTTTTCCACTCTCTTCTCCAGCTCGTATTCGGCGGAAGCGGAAACCGGATCCACGTCGTCGTTTCGCCGATCATAATCGGCCACGGAAAAAGTACTGTACACCTATGATTGGAAAAGAATACATGAATAAGTGCAAATGTCTAGAATTAAATATGGGATGCTAAGCGCTTTCATTTAAATATCACTTAAAAATAAATATTTAACCAAAATACGAACGAAAAACACATTTCTAAAATTACAATTGACAAAATTATTCAATTTTTTTGGCTATAAACTATTAATATAAAAATATGTTAAGTTGTATAATTTAGGAAAAAAAATTCCACCTGTTTTTCATATTTTTTAAAAGACAGCTGAAGATCGCAGTGGTGGGCGTAAAACTAATACAGTCTGCCTTGGTAATTACTATCACGAAGAAACTAAATTCAAAAGGATAGAAATTCTAGTCGTCGAACAGGGCTGCGATGCAGCGTCAAGACGACAGTCATGCACGTGGCATTAATCACAACCACAATTAATGGCGACAAGTTAAAGTACGCGGGAGACACTGACCCTGATCGGCTGCGTGCTGAACTTGACTCGATCGCGCTTCTTGGCCACGGTCATGATACTGTAAGCCGCCACCGCGTCCTCCTCTTCATGATCGGGCAAGCCGGGAATCTCCACCCAGAAGTGACCGTCCTCCAGATAGTGGACTCCCTCCTCGGGACCTTCCTCCTCGCCACCCTCTCCCTCGTAGGGACCCTCGCTGCTATCGTCGTCCTCTTCCTCTTCCTCCGCCTCGTCGTATTCCTCCTCCGTCGTGGACTTGTCCGTGGCCACGCCGCCACCGGGCGGTTTGTCGTCGTGCGGCTCCAGCGCATCCGGTTCGCGACGGGCGACCTGCGACGGCCATGACTCTGTCACCGGCGAGCGGTCGGAGGTGGCCGAACTGCGGTCGGCATCGTCGTCCTCGCAGTTCAGCAGCTGCTTGGCCTCGTTGGCCTCCTCATCGCTTAGCAAGTCTTGGCTGCGAAAAATCGGCGAATAGAGAGGGAGAACATCAGGACACAATGTCTGGCAGAATTATGCAACTGTCGGATACAAATGCAAATAGTGTGTATGGAAAATAAAAAAATAAAAATCATTGTTGAACATGCTTTTCACGATTACTTCAAACTGGAAGTGTATGTTATTAATATTTATTGTCATTATTAATTAAACACACAAAATTTATAAATTTCATTTTTACATTGTTACTTTTAAAAATACATATTTACATTATAAATTTTAAAATTATATATTTATAATTTTAATTTTAAAATGAATTTGTTACACAGTAAATTATTAAACTTAGTTTCTTCTAGAAGAGACAATATTAAAATTGTGGGTGACATTTGAAGTGATGTATTGTCAGTTTGGTTGTATTCAACAAAGAAACGCGTTTATACCTATAGTTAAATTTATCAACCACGAGACAAGCCAAAAATATAAAAAGCGATAAATCCCAGGATAAATACAACCATCCAGTCTTATTTCTACTGATTTGAATGAGAAAGAAGTACTTTTCAAATAAGTGAAAATTGCATTACGCTAAACCAATTTCAAAAACTTTCTCTTTCCATCAGTGCACGTACAATATCAAACTGAATGAAGCGCAGCATTGCATACACGTTGGTGTTATGCTCAACTTACCGCCAAGCGCTAAGCCGTCGATGAACACAGAAAGCGAGTGCACGTGCGAAAACCAAGTGAGCAAAAAAGCAGCCAAAATAAAATATGAGATGGGAGACCAGGGGAATGAGATAAAAAAAAAATTAAAAACCAAGATTAGTGAAAAACAAGGAGCTGGAACAAAAACATGCAGGGGCAAAAACATGCAAACACGCTGGTATTTCGAATTTTTTTAATTAATAAAATATATTTTATTAAATAATTAAAAAAAAAAAGTATTGTAACTATGGACATAAAATGACAATATTGTATTCTATTTTTTATTTCTTTTCAATTGTTTATATTTATGACGAAATAGCTAAAAACATTTTTAAATCTGTTTTTTTTTTCCTAATTAATACATTCACATGTAACGACGTAATTGTTTGAACTAAATGTGCAATACGCTGTGACCAGACATGCAGAGCGGCAAATCCACCATGCAAAAAAGTGACGATGTCACTTACGTGCTCAGAAGCAGGGCAGCCTCCTCGGGGGTCATAACCTCTTGTTCCTCCACAGGCTCTCCATCATCGGCTGTCGAAATCAGATGACCAATCAGAGCCTCCTCTTGGACCGCGTCGTTACCATTCACTCGAACCGTTTCCTGCAATCAGATCAGCAATAAAGGTAAGTAATGCATTTCAACACATAATGACGAAGATCACTGCAATTATCTCAAATACTTTTAACTTGCCATTGAGTAAGAAATGCATCATAGTAATAATTAATTAATTCCTGTAATAAACTTATTAAAACTAAACGAGTTTTGTCATCCTGCTTATTTTACAACCGCAAAACGTTTAACGGTTTATTTTACAATCTAAAACGTATTGGCTTGTTTGATTGAATGGGCTTTGGATATTTCGAAAGAAAAATCTACCATTATCGTATTATGAAGTAAGTGGGAATTGCGAAATACATCAGCACACTATTTAATATTGAATTACGTTTGATAATCAGGAATCGTACTCTTGATATACAGTATGAAATACAATAAAAACGATGAGAAGAAGTAACGAAAGCAGCGAACTTTTTAATTCATTTTTAATTTCTCTGTAAATAATCAAACATTTTTTTAACAAACATAAATAATATAACAGTACCTCCCATGTCACCCATAAATGGGGACCAGAGTCAACCCAATGCTAATCATGTTTTAATGTTACAATATGTTTTCCCTTCTCCCATAGGTGTTACTTACACAATTTGTTCTCGTTTGATTATGTATGTTTTCTTCCTTTGAACAAATCGATGTTTGCTATGCCCTCGTTCTATGTTTTTCACCCATGTTTTTTGGAGTTAAATAAAAGCGTGTGGTCACGTGGGCCAACGGTTTGTGAGACCTTCGGGTTGGACTGCCGCCACGTGCTTCGACACGAAATTGTAAAAGAAAAAAAGCAGCGAACTTACTTTAACGGTAGTAGTCTTGATTGGTAGACTGTTGTCACTCCAGGGCGGACTGAGCGGACTGGTTCCCTGATTGGTCACGATAATCCCGCTCTCGCCATTGGCTACTCTGATGGGGGGATGTGAATCGTCACCTGACGGACTAGGCGAGCTGGTGGCAATCTGAAAACAGAACAAAATTAACAGAATTAAAGCCGGGCCAATAGCATAAAGCCCGATCTACAAACAGAGCTTCAATGCTCTCTTATGTGAACCTCTGAACTATTAATATAATTAATTAATTAATAATTAATATAATTACTGATTGGATTGGCGAGCTGATTAAAACAGCTTTGTTGAAAAAATAACTATTATTTTTAAAATAACAATCTCGAAAATTAAATTAGCAGACGAGCTAACAAATTTCTGAAATATTGACACTTAAAAAAAAACAAAACATGACTTCTACTTGACTTACAAAAACGACGTTGCGAACAAATATCACTTAGTCTCCATCGCCTTGACTCAAAATTGTGAACTCGACGTAATCCTAGAAATTCACGAAACAGATTCGCAGACGTGGTAAAATGCTCACCAACGCTCCTCACCAGCCAACTACCACCAAGCGCCTCTTGTCTGAGTTTATCCGCCACGGCTGCTCGCATTCAACAAACTGACGTAAAAAGGAGAAAGAACCTCCGGACACAATTTTTTTCTTCCCTCCATCGCTTCAAAAAAAAAGAAAAACTTTTACCCCTATACTTGCGCGGAGCAGTCTTGGAAAAGAGTGCAAGAGCTAGTGCATCATCATCATGCTAGAGTGGGTGAGTGGAACAACAGATCCGTGCGACTGCATTCGGGAGCGTTCCGGCTTTACAGTTATTTGGACCCCAAACGAGGCATCACCAGTTTTGTATATACGAGACACACGGCAACACCAACACTTAAGTATGTCCGCCTCTCACCGAATATCGATCGAAATGTTTCGAAAAGTTTTTCTTTTCTCGGTCTAGCTCACGCGTCGAGCAAACATTGGAACGAATTTGTTACGGTGCTCGACCAAAACAAACTAAATAAAATTACCGGCAGCCTATATTTACCGCACCCACCCCATAAAGTCAGCGCACAGAACGGCGTCTGGGATGCCAATGTACGGTGGTCTTGTCTGCTCCGTCAACCCAACCATTCCCTGACTCAATTATTTTTTCCGTTGCCCCGTCGCAAATTGTGACACCGCCGGACGGTCAAGTGAAACTCAATTAAATTGCGGTACATCTGAATTTAATGCGATTACGGTTGACGACAATTTCGACCGTTGACGCCGCCCAAACCCGAGAGAAAAGATGTAATGCTCATTTTTATTTCCTTAAAATTTTAAACAACTGGCTCAAACAACACCTCATAAAAATAAATTCTGAAATTAAGTTTTAAAGGTGCTTCAGTAATTTGTTTAACAATGAGCAAATCAATGCTTAATGTCCAACAATGTATAGCGTTTATAAGGGCACAGAATCTCATGTAGTGTTGCTATTCATTGCAGTTCATTTTAAACATCGAATAATACTCAAGAAGTTGCCGTTTCCATTTTCTCTCTGGTCGAGAAAGAAATTCACCTTTAAGCTATTCGTTGCAGTGATAACATACTCGTACGATATTAGATGTAAAAGAAATCTTGAAAATGCGCAGCAAATTCTAATGAGCTGTTTCAAATCTGTAATACCTTTTGTTGAAGATAAATTAATTACATATTAAATTTGGTAATCGTTCTATTTTGGATATCGTCTGCGAGAAACGTGATTTTATTTTATCTAGCAGATGGTGACAGATGCTTAGTTTCCGTGAAACAAACAGCTAATCTAAAAAAAAAACAGGTTGATTTACAGATTGGGGACGGTTGTGTGTTAATTACTATCTATAATTGGCGATGACTCGTTGGCACGAGCACAAGGTACAAATAAACGTATCACACAACTTATAACGAGTCTTGTGTTGATGCAAAACGCACAAATCAGTTTTTAATTATCAGAAGGCCGCGCGGGCTGGATGTGCTAAACAGGAAAGCGTATACAACCACAACAATCTTGTTCTTGATAATTTAATTGTCGGATTTTCCGCATTCGCTCGGTGAGCAGCAATTTTAAACGGCGACGTTACACCGGCATAGATAGCTATACATGAAAAGCATTTCGGTGGGCAGTCGAATTTTAATCAGCAGGTTTGTGGTCACCCCATATCCACTGATGGATGTTGGAATTTAAAGCTTTGATGAAACGTTTCCAGTCTATGCTCGAGAACCAGATATGAGTTACCTTGGAACAATCCACGCGCGGTTAGAGCGTTAATTGGATTGAAAATTTAACAGCAACACATAAATTCCGAGGCAAGACCCTTTCAAAGGAAAATTCAGACTATGAGACAGACTGCCACACGACTGGCTAGTGAGACACTTTGTGGTGCGGCGGTTCCGGCTCCAATTCCGGGTGCAGCTCTCGTTTATTAGATCACGAAGTACTGGTAAAAACGTGCCCTCATACATTGCCATAGCAACACGACGGATATGGGATCTTCAGTCGTGATATTTAATACATTGATTGGAAATAAAAAAATTGATAAAAACTTGCAACTGTTTATCGCAGACTGTTCTCTTGCATTAGGAACGTATTTCGACTGGAAATCACAGAAAAGCTTACAAAGGGTTTGAAAAGGACTTCACGTGTAACTACACGTTCACGCAGGGTGACTGACTAAAAAAAATGACGTCACCAAATACGGGAAGTCTCACGCGCGTGCCAGCTTCACGAGGAACGCCACATGTACCAGAAACTAGAAGGCCAAATCCCGGTTCCCCACGAGAAAACTGCGGGGGTCGGGCCGACCTCACACCCATAAAAAAGACTGGAGTGAGCGAGCGCGATATATTAATAAACATTAATGATAATATTTCTGGGAGGCTTCGACCGAAGCTAGAGAACTCCGCGAAACTAACCCTCGAAACCCCATCTCCCCCCCATCACTTCAACGAGACGGCAGACTTGTGTTACCAAAAAGCCATTTGGTAACCGGTAAAAAAAATGTGTTAATCTGACGAGTGAGCAAAGAGAAAAACCAGCTGTCTTCCCAACTCACTCGAACCCGAACGGTCCCATCGGGGTGTGCTCGTTTAGGCCGACGCAGGCCGCACAGAATGGGAGATTAAAAAAAAAACGGAATAAAATATAAATAAAATACGCCAGATTTTTGGCGAAAACCAAACTCTTATCTCAAAAAGAAAAACTCTTGTTCGGGGTGTTAGTTTGGCCGCACTCTCGCGAGTTGTTGGACCGACGCCCATTCGGCGTCGCGTAAACTGCACAACGAGAATGTACCGTATATGTGAACGTGTAAAAAGTACGAGGCATTGACAATCTATATGAGTTCTGGTGACGTTGACGTTTGAATAACCTTGCCTGAGAGAAGAAAAAAAAAAGAAACAAACTGGGAAATATCTTGGCAATTCATTTCCATCTTTTAACCTGAATAAATTTGGTAAATCACGGAATCGTGTGGAATAGTTGTGACACTTCAAGAATAGATTAACCTGAAGGTCATTTCCTTACAGGGTTACGATCAATATTGTCAGTTGCACTTGTAATTTTGTTTTAGTAATGAACGAAATACATACATGTATTTGGAAATGTATCTCAAATATATACTTGTGTATTTCTTTCTAGTCAAGTCTCAGTACTAAATAAATAAAACAATATTTTTAATCACTGAAGTCAGTTAGACAGCTGTAAATGTGATGAACTTCTCCACTTTGTTGGGTTCGTTCCTTTTAAAAAGGACTCCATTCCAGTACCCGTTCTACCTATGACAAAAGGAACGAGTTCCCGTTCAAGTTCCTACATAAATTAAAAACATCAATTTATAAATTAAAAATAACCTGGCCGTTCCTAGTTTCTTTTCAGTTTCCGTTCCTACCCAACACAGCAACAACAATAATCAATCTTGTGTCAGTCCTAGCCCAACATTGTTTTGTTTCATGTTCAATTTAACAACATAAATTGAAATAGATCAAAACACAAAAAATAAAAATTGAATAGCCTAAACCACCATGGAGAATAAATTAATGATATTTTTTTTTAATGAACCATATCGCCATTGGTCATTAAAAAAATGCCAAAGCCATCTGGACAGTGCCTTAATGAGAGAAACCTTGTAACACTGGTAACAATTGACAAACACTGCAGCTATTCGGTACATCATACACGAGACGGTAAATATGTGCGGCACGGTTCCGAAGTTTGAATAATTAGACCTACATAGCGTGATATGCGCGTGCAGGACACAGTAAATGGGGTTAGATTGACGGTAGAATACGAGCCGGACTTAAACGGCGGCCAAAACAATGAGTCAAAACGGGGCACGCAGCCTATTAGAATGCTTAGCTGGCCCTATTCAGCGCCATTAACAAATTGACGTCGAGGTTCTTCTAACGATTTGTTGCTAAGTAATCCATTTCTCGATGGGACAGCCCATGCGGGGTTCCAATCAATTATTGACCAATATTTTTTTTTAGCCGGTACATGACGAGGTTCTATGTTGCAAACAAGGGAGTTGGCATCGCACGAAGGGCGAACCTGCATACCAATTCAGAGGCACGAAATGTTTTTGGCCCGGTTCATCGACAACTCGAATAATGGCTGCATCGTCTTAGTCTGTCCCTTCGCACGAAATAAACTGTTCGCCATCTTTGGCAAGTCACAAACAAATTGAATAAAAAAATAGATGAAAACAGTTGGGAAAGATATGTCGTGCCATTGTGCTGGACACATAAAAATTTTCAAAATCGATTGATAGTTTTAAGTCTTGGCGTCGATTTTTCAAATTCGGAAAAATTAAAAATGTTATTGTGCACCCACATATTGTGTAACTGGAATTAAGGAAAAAAAATTAAAACCTTAATTTGAAAATGGTGCAGGTACAGTTTCATTAAAAGGATTTCCTTTTAAAGATGCAGATCTTTGCAATTATTTTTATTTAGCAATTTTAGCAATTATTTTTAAATTTTAGCAATTATTTTTAAAGGTATAAAAGCACGCCGAGATGAGCGTCGTGTAAATATAAAATAAAATTAATTTTATTTAAATGACTAATATGTTAGCAATTTAATTGATCAGTTCCTGTTTTCTATATTAAAAGTGGCATTATATCATAACTGACATTATTTTACCGATTTATAATTCAATTTATCCAATCAATTAATTTGCAATTTGTTTGGCGTGTTTAATATGTGTTATTGTAATGAAAAAATGCTTTGTACAGGGTATCAAGTCAAATTTGGAAAAATTGATATTTAAAAATTGATCATCACATGTAGTCCTCTTTACAAGTAAACAGCTGTGCAGTGGTTTTGGGACGAGCCCCATTTTCTACCGTAGTGTACATAAAACGTTATTAGCTCGACATGTGCTGTGCGCGTTATCAATCGGCACCTTTGGGCCTCCTTGTAAATCCCATTGCTGAATTGAGGCGACCGAGCAACACGCCACGAAAATGAGAGTATTTCGCAACGCGGGCCACAGAATTTCTACTCATGGCGGCCAGCTGCTTGCCCCACCCCTGCCGATAATGGACATAAAAACTACGTAAATAGCAGCGAGTAAGAAAGCCGGTTCTATACTCGTAGCGCCCGGAGGAAGAAGAACCAAAATGTAGCGCCAAGTGTGAAGGAATCGTGTCGGTGCATACACAAAGACCGACAACATTTTTTTTTTGTGAATAAGTCGTCTGGATGACGCTACGTCCACTTGAGTGTTTCATTAGATGGAACCAACAAGCCTGACTGGTGAAGAACTTTGACATGATCAACGTGATCGCGGGTTCAATTCCCGACCGAAACGTCAGGATTTTTTCGAGCGAGAGAAATAAATTCGCACACCCGTCTTCTTTCCAAATAGAAGTAAAGCCATGGTATCCGAGCCTGTACGTTGTCAGGTACCAGTTAAAGATCGCTACCCCGGTTATTTCTGATTCCCCTCGATTCTGATTAATTTTAACACGAGACGTTAATAATTGAAATGGACAAGACAACTGAGGCTGCCATGTGGTTCAGAATTGGAAATGTGTACGTGACCAATTAAGGGACGTGGTTCGCCTGTCGACCAACGATAGAATATGATCTCTCGTTCTGTTATGAAGTACTTGGTACCGGTAGACAACAGACAACGACAACAAGAATTGAATTACCACGACTATTGTGCATATGCTCGAAGCACTACCGAAAGACCAAGGCCAAGGTCGCTCGACAAACTAATTTCCCTCTGGCTCTGGGTAGTTAGATAGCAGAAAGAGCATATTTCAAAAGTAGCTCACCAATAGTCGCTTGAACAAGTGGAAAATACGGATCATAAAATCCGAGTCTTTATAATTACAGTCGACCAGAAAAAAATTCACGGAACATTTCAATACATATAAACTAATGTAAGAACACGCTACAAAGTGTTTACCTCGAAATTATTGTTAAGAACACACACATCTCAATAGAGACACGAGGGTGCAGTAGTCCTGTGGCGCACTAGGCGCTACGGTGACTTTAAAAAAAAAAAAATATATATTTAACAAATTACGGATCGACGTCAAATATTTTTTTCTTAATAAAAAAGGGCGGATAAAATATAATCATTCCGATTACGTTCGATACCGTTCCTTACGCTTCTACCTAAGAAAAGGAACCTAGGATTTTCCAACTTCCTCAAAAAAGAAACCAGTTCCCATCAACTTCCAAGGAACCGTTCTTACCCAACACTGGTTAAGCTAATTTAACGGTAGAAATACCGGACAACGTCAAGTAAATAAATGATATTTCTTACCGTTTTATCGGCGTTGGTAAAGTGCCTTTCGACCACCGTCCAGCAAAAGAAGGGCCAATCTGTCGTCGCCGTCAGTTTGTGGCACTTCCCCTTTCACTTTCAAAACTCCGTATCTGTGTGAAGGGTAAAATAAATTAATTTTTCACTGGAGGATTGATAGGGCCGTGAATGATGTAGCGCAGTGTTTCCCAAACTTTTTGACACGCGGAGCTCTTTTTAGAACCAAGTGTAATGTCGTAATCCCTCATAGGACTACCCCGTGTCTTACAAGTTAATGGTGTTAATAGGGTTATACTGAATCCAAAATCAAATTTTGTCTGACTTTTGTAATGATTAAATTGCAGAGCGCGCGCAGCGCCGCGATTTAAAAAAAAACACGTAATTCCAACATGAATGGAAACAGCGCGCGCATCGCCGCGGTCTTTTAAAAAATGTAACGCCGCGATTTATAAAAATTTGAAAAAATAATTTTTTTTAATTTACAAAAATAATTGCGCAATGTCCTTGCAATGAAAATATACCGGTATGTTCAAAACTACCACCATATACCAAATACCATATTGTCAAAACCTAGCCATACATAAAAGTTCTTCCAAAGTTCAATAAATTAAACAACAATTTGGGATGCCTTTTTTCTTCCTACTAAAGAAAAAAGGCACCATCCTTTCCTTCTTGCTAAAGAAAAAAGGCACCATCTTCCACATTTATCTCACATTACAATCAAGTGTAATTTCCGATGTACACAGTGTATATCTAGAATACACAATATATACAAGTATGGTACACAGTGTATGATTGGAGTTTTTTATCATATGGTTATGTATTTCAAGTATGAATAAAATGTTGTACGTAATTGTTCTGTACATCGGTGCGCGCCGAGAGACTCTATAGTTGTGTCGTTAGTGTCTTTAAACATTCTTCGCTTGTTCTGTACATGTTTTCCTTTTTTGTTGAAGCGCTCTCCATAGTGAGGCACCAGTCTTTGCAACTTTCCTCGTCGAAAGTTGGCTGGCACACACTGGATTCGATCCCAGAACATCGGAATTAGTAAACGGATACCACCCACAACATCATTTGAACCTGGCCAATCAGGCAAATTTGACAGACCTTCGCATTTAAGAAACGAATCACTGGTGCTCAGTACTGTAGCCGTATCTCATTCACCATTCTAGTGTGATTATTCTTCTACTGTACTTAGTAAGTAGGCAGTAAATGTTTCGAGGATGCCGGCTCCGAGCTTTCAGCCGTCTTTTGGCGTTGATGATCTGAGTGGTGAATTATGTACGAGGAACGCCAAAAGACAGCTGAATGATCGGAGTGGCTTCTACTACTGAAACACTAGTGGCACTACACTGTCTACGTACATAGCGTTGCATACTAATGTCTATTGTCCATCCAGAGGACAGTCTGCAACTGCGTATTGCTGCGATGACACTCACCTAATCTCTTCTTTTACTGATGTTTTTAGCGATGACGCCATCTTCGAGAGCGCCATTGCTCTTTGTTAGTAGATACTCAATAAGATGGCAGCCGAAATGCTTGAAAAGTTATAAAAACATAAACGAAGTCGCGAACAATGAAGCACAACAACACGCATTTCAAGATCTGACAAGAAACGAAAGAATCGATTATTCCTGGCTATCGATATATTAAAACGATAAATCGCGGCTATTTTGTTTTGCCGTCCAATAACATTCGTGCCAGACTAGATTTCAGATCACAATATTTGCCGGAAATGCTAACTTCGCTAATTATCGAAATATCGTAATCAGAATTTTATTATTTTAGCACTAGTTTCGAAGCCGGGGACTGTATTTCATGAAACATTAGAAAAGTACTTCTAAATTTATAAAAATTAATTGTTAAGATAGGTATGACCAAGTGTAATTGGTATGCAAACTTTATCTTTGCATTTCTGTTCAATCAAATTCTGTTCAAATTTCTGCCCAACGACCTGGCGCCCTCAGGCGCTGGCTTTGTTTTCTGCTGATATATCCCGCGCGCGTTTAAAAGTTTGTAACCTGCAGCTGATCATAAAAGCGGTTTAGTGATCAACGTTTCCTCCACTCCTGCTTTGCAAAGTCATCATTAAGATCATTAAATTTAAAAAAAAAATCAGATTACTAGAAATGTCACGGAGCAGTAGGTTTAAGATAAAAAAACGCAAAATTGAAGCAATATTTTAACCGTTAATTCAGCAATTTTACGAAAATTACAATTATTACGAATGACATGAGTATCACGGAGCAGTAGGTTTAAGATAAAAAAACGCAAAATTGAAACAATATTTTAACTGTTTATTCAGCAATTTTACGAAAATTACAATTATTACGAATGACATGAGTCAAAACAATGAAAACGTCTGATTCGTATATTTGAAAATTTCACCTCATGATTTGAAAAAACACCTCATGATTTGACCACTAGCAACATTACGTCGTAATTATACAAAGTTAAAAAATATCACAGTTACTCTCCTCGGCAAACTCCAGCGGCGTCTTTTTGGTTTTTATTCTTCAGAACTCATATGCCTTGATTTACCTGGTTCTGCAGCATACTCATCCGCATGCAACTTGGTGGATATCCCTTTGGTTTGTGGGGTGCCGCTGTCGACGGTATCGTCGCCGATGATGGTGCAGGTGCGATCGGAGGCCAAGCGGGTACTTCTGTCGGTTCGGCTGGCCGGTTCCTTGACGGGAAGTTGGTGTTGGGGCGCCGGTGGTGGAAGTGACTGCAGTGTGACCATGGACCTGGAGTTGGCCTCGTGGATGGGCTCGTCATGATGGCTTGGCTTGCTCGTCCATTCTGGAAATTGGAGATTAGAATACAGTTGTTAATGGCATGTCCACAAACTTAGTGAAACTCAAAAAACGCTTAAATTATTGTCGAGCATCGAGAGCTGATTTCACAACGAAATAATGTAATACGACAAACTGAAAAACAGGTTTTAAAAAAAGTTTGTGGAAAATGTTGATAAAGTTTTGCGGTGACCCCGAGGAGTACATCAACCGATAAAAAATTTCATACGCGTAATATATACAAAATAAATCGAAAATTAGCATAATTTACAAAAATTATTAATAAATAATAAATAATATACAATAATAAATAATAAATAAGTTCGCTGGATAAAATACAAACCATCACGTTCTTTCCCCTCAGTTCCTCCAGACGCTGTTGGCACGGGAGAGGCTCGCTCGTCTTGGCAGGGGACATTGGAAGTGGAAGCAGCGAGGCCCTGGAGACAAAAAATTATTCTATTTAATAAAATAAGAGTTTCTGCCATTTTGTGTGCACATAAAATATTGAATACCCAGCTAAAACATATCTGCGACGCAAAGGCGACGCGGTGACGTCATGATAGTAGCAATATTCAAATGAAGCCTGTGTGATTATGTAGTTAAATAAAGTATATATTGATATTTTCAAGTTTTGAGGGACATGCCTGCAATCGTCTATATTTTTTATGTATTTCCTTCTGCTTATAATGACGCCAAATAAACATTTGCGGAAACAGTAAAAATGAAAACATTCATTTTAAAATCTTTACCTTCAACCTTTTCTGCGGCCTTTCGATGGTTTTGGACTCGACGAACCGCCTTTTGGCCGTTTCCGTCATCGTCACCCAAATCATGTCTGACTCTAGAACTGGGTGCTGGTTTTTCATCCTTAAGTCATCCAAGTCGTTGGAAATTTTCTGGTGAGCGCATTCGAGGGTTCCGATAAAAGCGTTGGCTGCCTTGAGCTGTTCATCGATGGTGGCCAAGTGTTCCGAGAGTTCTTCGATTGTTGCATTTTTCACCTCAATCTCATGAAGCATAATGCCACAAAAAAATTTGTAGCCATAATCTTCGTCCTTCAGATTTTGTACCTCCTGTTTCAACTTTTGAATGTTGGCTTCCTTTGCGGCTAGCTTGCCGCGAGGTACCTGCAGGGACATATTTAATTTCATTATTATACATTTGCGCCTAACAGGAGCTGAAAAAATAATTTTTCCCCAAATGCTTAATTCCCACAGACACCCGTGTTATTTCCGGACGTTATCGAGTTAACTAAAATAATTGCATAGCGCGAAAATAAACCAGCCGAAGAAAAAAATTAATTTTACTTTGAATTACATTATTTTTTTAATTTCGAATAATTGCGAGGGAACTGAAAAAAACTGAGCGAAAAATACCATTATTGACAAGAAATCTAGAAAAGGTGCGGCGTCATAAATTGGTGCAATCGATCTGATTTGATTTCGATTTTTAAAATGTACTCACTAATTATAAAAATATTTCCACCTTATCGTCAAGAAAAAGCGCTTCACAAAAATAAAAATAACTGTACAACGCTGCATAAACAAATTTATTCGTTTATATATTTTAATTATCATAGAAGTTTGTCCTGATAATGATGATGATTGGTTAGTCAGTTTTCTTTCAAATTGAAAACACATTTCACGGCTGCAACTTACCGGTGCTAACTCATCATAAAACAGGAATACTCTTTCGATGATCCTGTCCCGCTGGACAGGTTGACTACACGCGGGACAGGTGGCTCTTCGGGTCAACCAAGTAAAGAGGCATGCACGGTGGACGAGATGGCCACATCCAACGGCGGAAACGTCCCGACGGGCTCCAGCATCGTCCGGCACCAACGAATCTGTGCATATAATACAATCCATGCCGTCACTGAAAGTATATAAAATTTGTTTCGATCAGAATGGCATAACTTTGCGAGATTGGGTAGATAGCATTTGTTATATAGGGGCCTATAGTGGTTAGCGTATTCGACTATTATACGGGTTCAATTCTCAACCGAGATGTCCAGAATTTTAGTGCGAGAGAAATTAGAACAAAGGATCAGTAGCGGTTATTCCAATGCAAGCGCTCAAGCACTGCTATGAGCCTTTATTCTGATTTAAATAAAGTTAATTTGTT
>JAUJYS010000025.1:0-38873 GCA_033995665.1 Melogona broelemanni | reverse complement strand
CGTTCCTCCGTTCCTCAAAAAAGGAACCAGTTCCTAGGAACGGGAACTTTCCGTTCCGTTCCTACCCAACACTGGCTGCTCTAATGACCCCCCCAAAAAAATACATCGAATTGGCGCACAAAAGATTTACCTTGATAATTGCATCGCCCACATACAGCTTGCCGGTGCGATCAGCCGCCTGGTTCTTGGTTATACGAGATATTAAAATTGGAAGCTTGTGCTCAGAGCCTCCCTAAAATAAATAATAATAATAATGATGGAACGACCGTATCAGGTATTAATGCGTCACTTAAATTGCTATTTTTTTTTTTTAAACAAAACTTGGAATTTTGGAGAAAAAAAAGAGCTAGCTACCTTTATGCTTATGCCCAGACCGCCAACCTTGTGTCTGGTAATTTTAACAACACGTTCCTGTAAGGTAAGTTAAAAAATTACATATATTTACATCGCTGGTAGATCAAATCTATTGATGTTCGAGGAATTGAAATTGATAAAAAGCAAAAAAAAAAAAAATATGACGAAAATAAAGCCACTCATATGCGATATTAATTATTCAAGGTACTTGTTTATGGGGATGATATCATTTAAAACAATATAAATTTTTACTTTGTTTACTTATTTTGTTAAAAAACTTATTTATCTGACGACCAGAATTGCAACCTAAGATCTTACTCGGCAGTCGGCGGGACTGGCGCTAACGTCGGTGGTCGGAATGTAGCACAGTTCCTCCCGTTGCAGGATGAGGGTGTCGGGAGTGACTTGCAGTCGCATCGATTGCAGCTGACACTTGCCATCACCGGCCATCACCAGACCCTGACGTGCCTGACAACAAAACGTGACAAGAATGCGTGTTTTAAAAATAAAAAGTTTATCACCGCAAGTTTATCACCGAAAAAGCTCGACGAGATCGCGAGTTTGGGACGTGTCATTGACTTACAACAAACGATATGGCGCGCCCAGGATTCAAGTCACGAGGAAGGCGAAAGACTGCGTTCACTAACTTGAACTTTCGCTCAAACATATTTTTTTTAAATGGAAACATTTTAGGGAAAAAAGTATGAAAATATCAATTTTACCGGTTTAGCACCAATTAAATTAAAAAAATCTCGAGTTGAACTAAAAATTAGTTTCATCAAATTAAAAAAATGTTCTTCAATTCATTAAACATTTGACTAAGTGCTTCATAAAGAGCCTGGTGCTCAAATATTAATTTAAATATGAAACCTGCAACTGGTGCGTGACAATAAAGTAGTTACACATTTAAACATTTTAGTATTTTTTAAAATGACAATCTTCAAATAAAAATATACAAATTAATAAAATATAAATCAGTGAAATGCAGCCCGATGGCTAAGAAAAAATTATCATTAAATTTAAGGACGTATTCCTTTTCATTTAAACCCCTACGCGATAATCCAGACATGAAAATATTTTCCCCCAACGATTTTATCAACAAAAATATTCACAACTGAATTCATAAAATTCTAGACTCACTCCAGCTCTATCATCGCACATATCAAAGAGAAAACTCCAATTTGTATCCATGACACCGACCAAAAAGGAGTATCCAATGTTATCTGGCGCACAAAATTAGGTGGAGACTGTATTGCCATCCACGCAGCAAAAACAACGTGGTCCAACCCGACAAAACAACCGTCTGCAACTCGCAAGATAGTGACATTAACACGCGCATAAAAACGAATAACTGAACACCCCAACACCCCAAGAAGCAAAATATCCATATACCATTAGTTCACCACCAAGATTATGTACAAACTTGTCTCGCATGATTTTTTGATGAGCTCCTAAACACTAACATCCGTCTGCCATAAACATTAGCCCGGGCATCGTATTTTTTTTTCTTCGTGCTTTTTTTCGACAGCTAAACTTGTGTTTGTTTGCATTGCCTGATGCTTGACGTCACTGTCAGCTGCACGGCATCAATCCACCCGCCAATAAAAGCGAGGGAATTAAGAAAACCCTTTTAACCTACTTTGGGAGAAAGAACCAAAAATATGTTTAAGGAAACGTATGATGTTGTAATTGGAGGAAAATATACCCCAGATGTTTCATTTAATTTAATCTGCAGTCGAACTAATAAAAAATTTTATTTGATAAATCAAAACAAATCATTTTGGGCAATTGGAACGGTATATTAAATTGAAAATGAATGCCTGGAATGATTTTCCCCGAAATTATACAAGTGTCGCTTTCAAATGCCATGAATTCAGAGCGGCACACTTCACTGAACGTGTACACTTCACAATAATCAATATGTGTCTTTATGTCTGGCATGAACTCGCCACCTCAAGTCTCGACTCGTAAGCTTCACACTAAAAAGCGCAAGCTAAAACCAAGACGTGCTGCGCATCATTAATGGCAAGCCGTCCGTTGGGTGGATCAGTATTAAACTGTAGAGATTCGGAGAATTCTTGTATTCTCCTGACACGACAGTCAAAAGATTTGGGCGCGCTCAAACTCTGCAGATGCACATCGCTCAATAAAAAGGGTGTATCAAAACCTTGGCAAGGGTTTGTTTGAGTTCGCAACTGTTTCTTGAAATGTAATATCTAAATTAGTTTGGGTACTGGCAATCTTTTTTTTGTCACCGTAGTGCTAATCACTACAGGATTACTACCCCTTGTGTCGCTATGGCGATATGTGAGGGACATGGAAGGGAAGGGGGAATGGCAGCTGGTATAACCAGGCTGCAGGATCCGCCCCTAAGCTCTGGGCTCCAGTGTCTCAGGGGTGACACCAGTACCGCGGCTCGTCGAATAAATGAGAGCCTCTGCCGGGAATCGAACCCGGGACCGTCGGCACCGCAGTCGGAAGCATTACCGACTGGAGTAGACGGCCGCACTTCGTCAATGCAAGTAATGTATACAATTTTAAATAACCCCATTTGCTTTCAAGCTTTACAGAAATAGTACTTTATTAATGAGCTGAATTATGAATTAAAAATACTCTTTCATATTTTCAATCGTAAACTGTTCAAACGTGTCACGCTTGCATATTTTCAAGCGCGCTTCCCGCATTTTAATTTAAATATTTTCAATCATTTATCAATGCAGTTTTGCACATTATTTTTCAAAGCTAATAGAATAAAATATCATCTCCAGATAGTCACGAGTGTAGACTAGACTAGAGCAGCTGCGAGTGGGAATGAAATTGAAGAGACTGTCAAGGCCAAGTGAAGCAAACAAAAACCAGTCAAACAGCAAAATACTCTGTGTAGGACGAGAATCTTCAAGCGATCATACATTCCCACATTCAAGCGTTGGCGTATTATCGATGTGGACACTATAATAGTCATATTTATGGACTACGCATTATGTACATCCGCGCGACGATCCCTCTCGATGGTGTACGCGGCAATATCACATGCACAGAACATAATTGCGAATAATTCAATAAATCATCTATCGTATCAACAATGTCGTCTACAATTGGGATGCGTATTTGTAAAGCAATAAATTGAACAGCACGGTGCCATATATGATCACACAGATCGACTATATAAAAAGTGCCTCTGTTCGGCCAGAAATAAAATTACATAACAGAAATAATGTTGCATAATATAAGACATACAGTAAAGAGCTTCTAAATCGAGCTCCGGGAATTCTGAGCAACCTTTATCAGAACATAGCGTAAGCGTATCAAATATATGTAAAAAAAATTACAATTGCGCATATGAATACAATAACCATAAATCAAGGATTCTAACCGGTGCAAATATGTTAGCTCAATTAATTAACCGCAAGCTTTGAAATACGCGAACATAAAACGAGTCCCATCCATATTCGAACCAGGGACTCCTGGCACAAACAGGGCCGCTGCAATACATGACTGGACTACATATGTCTCAATCACAATTACAGATTCGCTCCACCATATAAGAAATATTGAAACGATAAGCTAACCTATGACATTAAGATATATTTTTGGCAGAAAAAAAAACGAGACAATTTTCTTCGCTGAAAGCGAATTTTCTTCGCTAAAAGCGAACACGGTCTATTTGGTCTTTGGAAAATATGCAGTCACGTGCTCGAACTCCTTCTTAATAGGCTAAACTGAGTAATTTGCGTTATTTGAACGGGTTTCGAACCCAGACCACATGAGTGAAATGGGGGCATTCGAAAGGAAGGCCGAAACATGGGCTCCATGTACAGGCACCATAAGAGCGACACATGCAGAACACATTTTCATCTCCATTGAAACTATGCACTCATGTGCAGGCCCAAAAACAGATTGTTAAACTCGGACTTACCCTAAACATGATGGATTTTGTTCGATGTATCTAATCGCTTTTAACACCACATTATTTTTAAAATATGAGCCTCGCGTACACGCCTTCCTCGATCCATTGGCAACCTGTCAATTTAATTTTCATTCACTTAAAATCCTATAGAAACTTGGAAGCCTTTCGAGAGTGCCAGCGTTAACCATTCCGCAGTGACCTCCTATGCTAAGGTATTTTAATGTTCCATATAAAATTTAACGCACCCATCTTCGAAGCGCTTTAAAGATCGCACGATTCTCCCACACTGTGGCGCTGTATGCTACATTTTTGCTTTACAGAGAAATATTTTAAAAACGTATATCATTGCAGCGACACTAGCGGTGTACGCAATTATCTGTGTAAAAATATGATACTCCAATGACTAGTTGGTTTAAAGAAATATGTACCCTTATAAATATATCCTAAAAATATTAAATTTCCTAAATATTTCTTTAAAAATTATGTAGCTATTTATTTAACAACATTTCAAATTATTTTTATATTAATTCCTTTTTAATTGCACATTAAATTGCATTTTATGTAAATGGTAAATTTGCAACCGAATGTCCTGCTAGTCCATTTTCAAGGCCCGACAGACGATCGAACGACCGACAATAATGTCAGCTGTTATTCCCAAAATTTCCCAACTGTCTCCCAGAGTAATTAGAGTTTTAGGATGCAACCCTGGGTATATGACATTGCAAGGAACCAATACATACATTATTGGCACTGGACACAGGTAATAAAATTGTATGCAAAACTTTGAGGCACCAAATATCAAAGGTCTTCAAAAGTTGTACACCTCCATGACCGAGCCATGGGTCAGACACCTTATCAGTTTTTGATAAAGAGTAAAAATTAACTATATCAGTTGCACGAAAAGAAGAATAAACAAATGAAAAAATTGCCATGGTGGCGTGTTTTAATTTAATTTAATCGCTCATCAGACGTGTAGAAATAAATAGTGATACAGATCCCCTGTTTGATCTTGCCTCGCCAAACGACAGAATCATGAAAAAATATGAAGGCACTTCTTTAAAACAAAGTATAGCTGGGTAGAAATAATATATTATCGCAGCTAGCAAGCAAGTTAGTTGGTTGGCAACGATTGAAAAATTTACAAAGAAACATTTGTATCTCCTCATTGATTGTAATATTAATTTTAATTTCTATTTAGATTTAAATAGAATTGTCAACGCGCTTGCGCATTTAAGGCGACTTAGGGTATGAGGGAATAAGTGAATTAAAATGAGGGAAAAAGGGTTGGTTAAGAATTAAGAGGTAGGGATTAGTGGAATAGGAAAGAATGTCATGAAAGTTTTAGGAGTTTTTTCCTTTCCCCCATATTTTAATGATTTTAATGTTCCCATTTCCAGACGCGTGTTACTAGATACGGGTGAGCCGGGTGTACCGGAATACACCAGCAACCTCGTTGCCACTCTGAAAGAGCGAAATATTGAGCTCGGGCACATCATCGTATCGCATTGGCACGAGGATCATGTGGGCGGATTGGGCGACATCTTCGAGGCGGCCAAGGACTACGTGAAAGGTAGGGCGCTATTTGACGTACACGAATTCCAGCATAGAGTAATTTAATTTTGGGTAAAGAGAAAATTAATGACCAAATGAAATTTCTGAACACACTCTGATTTCAATTGGAATTTCGTCTCCACCACCGCTAATTCCTACTACAGTAATTTTCATGCTAAACAGAGGTTAAAATAGAGGCTCAAATTCCGAGAGATAGATACTGCTATTAAATAAACACTATCTGGTCAAAGCATTTGTGTCCACTTGTATTCTTTAAGTTATCTAAAGTTAGCTAATTCCTGCCACAGTAATTTTCATGTTAAACGGATGATAAAATACACGGGGATAAATACGACTATAAAATAAATAAATCTGGTCGTATTCTTTTATTCTTTAAATTATTTGCAAAAGATAGTTATCTCGTATTTATATAAAATATATTTTTTTGTATTGCATAATGAACTTTTCACAAATGCAATAGTACACTAAAATTCTGTATGATAATTATGACCAACCTACCACTAAACATGACTCGTTTTTGTCATCGGCAGATTGCAGGGTGATCAAGATCGCCCGTCAGTCGGAGCCGGACCCGCAGCCCGCCGACAACGTCGAATACGAATTCGCCACCGATGGCTTGATGGTGAAGACGGAAGGTGCATCCCTTCGTGTACTGCACACGCCGGGGCATACCGAAGATCACATTGCTCTGTACCTGGAGGAGGAGAATGCGCTCTTCAGCGGCGACTGCATCCTGGGTGAAGGAACTGCCGTTAGTTATATTTCTTCTTCTCAATCTTATATTGACATTTAAAAAAAATACTAAATATGGAGAGATTTAGTTGACCAACCTTCTATCGGTGCCACGAGAAATTTTTAACTCGTTCGTACATTATCGGGCGACAGTTACATTAATTTGTTTATTTGTATATTTTTAAACGTGCATTACACCGATATATTTAAATTAAAGTATTAAACGTGTTAAAACGCGTTCGTATATATTTCATATGACATTAGGTTTTTCGTAATTTTCTTTCTAGGTTTTTGAAGACTTGCATACCTACATGAACTCCCTCAACAAGATTCTAACATTGAAACCGACGCTCATTTATCCGGGTCACGGACCAGTGGTGCCAGATGCCTCGACCGTCGTACAAAATTACATCGATCACCGATTGACTCGCGAAAAACAAATTCTCGGAGTCATGCAGAATGAGCCGGCAAAATCATTTTCGCCCATGGATCTGGTGAAAATTATTTACGTGGTGAGAAAAATGTATCAAGGCTGCTATCGCACAACACAACCGTCTGTCAACGATTTTCAAATCTCAGGTTGCCAGTATGTCTCAATTACCCGTCTGTTATTCGAATAATTATTTTGTGTTTCGTACCAACCTTAGGAAACGCCGGAACATCTCCATGACGCAGCTGCCTTCAATGTGTCTCATCATTTGACCAAATTGCTGAAGGACGGAAAAATTGGTGAGTCGACAACACTGGCAGTTTAATGTTGATGTCTTGCCCAAACGTATATTCAAACACTCTTACATTCTCTTTAATCCATTTTGTTAAGAATTATGTTTGTAGCATGTTTTCTTTGCAATTTCAGTGAACGACAGTCCCGAAACGTGGACAGTGAATAAGTCAACGGGAACATCAAACTTATAATATTTACTTTTTAATTTCAACAAGATGGCATTACTTCTCGTATCGGGGATAAATACAAACAAATTCGTTGGTTATCCAGGCAAAAAAAATATATCTCTATCTATGTAGTAACATTCGGTGCTCCTGGCGTTAAAAAGAAATTCGTGTAACAATAAATGAGAGAGTATACAGTCACATCAAGTCTCTTCCGTGCTCGGTTTCTTTTTCATTTCCAATAAATAACGAGATACTTTTTCGTACATAACAAAGGTAATGGCTGTGGCGGGGGTAACTCGAACGAGACTGGGAAATAAGCCTTTATAAAATCCCCTTAGTCTTTCATGCCTAAAAATACAAAATAGCCCAAGACATTTCAGAAAAATGTGTATAATCGTATTCCAAATCGAGTAAAAGCCATGAAAGTCATGACTTATCGTAAAATGAATAGTCAAAAAATACGAGTAGCACATACTGTACATGTAGTGTTGAAATTTGTAATTCGCTTGTGATTTTTATTTTGAGCAACGGTTTAAAATGAAATATATTGTATAAGGAAATATATGTGAAATTCAATTTTGATTGCGCACATTTTGTATCTTTCAACAGTCCAAAAGATAAAAAATGTTGGCGTAAAATACTCATATGAAATCAATTAAAAAAAAAAATCATCGTAGTGCCTAGTGCACTACAGGATTACTGCACCCTCGTGTCTCTATGGAGATATGTGGGGGGCAGGGAAGGGAAGGGGAATGGCAGCGGGAATAGCCAGGCTGCTCAATTCAACTCAACCGAAACAAAACCATAAACAAAGATCGAAAAACTGAAAAACAAGGAGATTGAGAGTACTTTATAATGTATCGTCTATGCAACATAACAAACTAATTGTTTCGAGGGAAAATTAATTTTGGTAAATAATATTCGCATATTACAGACCACTAATTTTCTAACAGAATGTTTATTAATTGTAGGGCTTCTATTGAAATATATATATTTATATGAATTCGCTCGTATACACAAAATAGGACCAAATTATCGTATTATGTTAACAATAACGTTCCTTACAAGAACGGCAATTAAAATACATGTATAACAAATTCGAAATAAATAGTCAGCATTTTAACAAGCATTGTCAATATGGTCCACTACAACCTATATACCACTAAAAACGATATGAGCTGTGCTATCATCGCATGGCGAGCACCAAAAATTTAGTTTTCACCAAGCGAAGATAGTGCAACATGTGCATTGCTTCATGGATAGCTTGTCGTCGACCATATCAATTTATATTTTAAGCATTGCTCCCTAACACGACAATTAAAACACTTATTACGATTTATAAATAGAACATTTTTTAGTGACGACATATGGATGCACACTTTTACTAGATTTTCATTATGCTCAATTTATTTGTTAACCCGAAATTAAGTGGAGAATTCAAGCGGTGGTCAAAATCAAAAGTGTGAAAAAGCCGAGATTAAATCCAAGAACGAACTTCATGGCATTTCTTAATTGAAATGACTAGCCAATATTCGAGATCAGACATGGCTTCTCCATGCGTTTTGCTACACCGCAAACAGAGCACCATTTAATGATCTAACCATGTCAGCTTAGGCATTTTACGTAGCCGACACACATTTAAAAGTTCAACTGCATACTGCATATAATGCTACGGTATTGGTCATTTTCTAAGAGGACGCGATATGTTAATAAGACCATTTCTAAAAGGCAGTTGCAGTTGTGCACACAAAGTTTACACTCAACAATGATTTTGAAGGCAACAAGAGATATCTGTATTTTTTTACAAAACTGTAGATCAGTGTCGTGTGAATGTTAAAAAAAATAAAATAATATTCTTCTCGTATATGGCATAGGGTATAAAAATAGTGCAACCTATTATTCTATACGTATCTGAAGGTAGCATATAAGTAAATATAAGAAGAAATTAAAACGAAATGGTTGAATTCATGTAAGGAATGTTAAATTTATAAGTTGTACATTTTTCCGCGAGGATTGAAAACTGTTGGGCAATAATTTAACTTTTCACAGGTATGCTTGACTGTTGTATGAGTAATCGATTAAATTATATTTTAACTAAATTTTTGGGTCGTGCATTCGCAATTTTAGGGACTATTTCCATTCCGATGTCTTTGCAAATTTATCAAACTCGCACAAAAATACTGACCAAAGACCCGAATTGGGCGGTAATGAAATCCAAAACAATACATGATGTTTATTAGGGAAAAGCATACGATATGCCCGCGAAAATTAGCAGCAACTTCCGAATTATTTCTTACGTCATCAATTTTAAGTTTTCAATATATTTTCCCAGTTGCAAACAAGACACTGCCCAATAATTTGAAAGTTATCCTTTTGTGTTCTAGTTGAAAATGAGTATGGATTGATCTAATGAGGAATTCGTACTTTTTCGCTGATTTTAGCGAAAGAAACGCATCAAAATGTGTTTCTGTGCCTCAAATGACAATAAAATGTTCCGTGAAACAACGGACCCCGAGTGATGTTCTCGGCCAAAAAAAAATGAGGTCACAAATTTCATACAAAAAAGATCACGTTGATACGATAAAAGTAGCTTGGGTCAGCCGCCTTTAGTCCTTCGGCGCAAGCCTCTCGTACAACAGGAACACGATGCATATGGAAGGAGTCACGTGACACAAGTATGGCACCAAGCCCTTGTACAGTCCGCGAATGCCCTCGAACCTATGGAACACGAGTGCTTGAACCCTAGACCCATGGACTCCACCAACAGGGGTGCCACACAAAATGTACTCATCTATTTCCCTCAAATATCCTTACTCTGAGATGTACAGTCACGACTTTTCAGGTTCATAAATAACATGCTGGCTTTCAAGAAACCAAGACTAGATCCTCCAATTTTCGAGTCATTATTTTTAATCTTCTAGAATAGAAATTTTCAGATTTTCTGGATTGCCGATAGCTTCCAAAACTTTAGGTGAGCATCTACTCTAACTGACAAGAACAAACGGTTGTAAAATTTGTTGAACTCAAAATCTGAGACCCCAGCTCAATTACGACGTTTTTTTAAAAAAAGCTTCGAACAGTTAAGGTCATTCTGAAACTTGACCAGTGACTAGATATCGGGACTCAGTGGCCCGTTGACTTTGTGATTTTCGAAAAGCTTTCAAAAACTAAAATATTAAATAAAATTTGAAAACATAATGTTGTTGTAGTAGTAACCAAGTAAAATTTTGATTACTATTACGGACACAAAGTTGCGGCTCGGAGTGAACCCAACTTCAATCATTAAAAAATAACTAAAATATGTATAAAAATAAATTTGAACTTCAAAAAGTTATATTACATACTATTACATTAAATAGTTTCCATTTAATAATTTTCATCACCAACCTTTTCGTAATGTAATAATGACGAACCGAAAACTCAAGTAAACCTAATTCTACGCTAGCTGACCTAGACACCTTCCCGCTGAGTTAAGACAAACGAGAAAGCGAAACGAGCGACACACGTGCACGAGGTAAAACAGAGATAAAGAAACGGCCACTCACCTCCAGGTACGAACAATGACGTCCATTACTCCGTTGTACATGCTCTGCTGATCCTGGAGCCTGGCCCGCACCACCTGGTAAGGGTAGGTGGCCGACGCGGCAAACAATTTGGAAACCGCGGCGAACGAGAGATACTCGAGAGTGCCCTGAAAACAAAGTCATCGCAACGTCAGGCAGCGAAAAAAAATGTAATTGGTATTTTAAAATAAACATAATATTGGACACAATATTTGAGATGACCAACAAATCAACATTTAATTTAGTAAATTAGTTAACTATGTAAGGGATGAATTGTATGTCAATGTTATTTCCAACGTTTAAAGACGTACACATTTAAATAAATTTGTTCTCTAGAGTGAGTTTGCTGATACCCATCCATTGCAAATATCTCATAAATACTTCATTCTTTGACCATGTCTCAACAATATGAACAGTCACTTCACAAAATGGGTAAATATTTCATGATGATATCAAAATTTCACATGTGTATTTAAAATAATTACCAGCTTCGAGTTGTGAGGAATTTCCTTGTAATCACAGTAATACTTTTTCAGTTCTTCGTACGCCATGAACTGCAGGGCGCCGTGCGACACGCCAAATACGCCGGGAAGAAAACCCTACATCATAAAATACATCGATTAAAAAATAGTTCAACCACAATGATCGATAAGACGATTTGTGCAAATCATTTATACAGATGTACTCAAATATGTCGTTTAGGTATGGGGCTTACCTTGTATAGGCCGGCTACACCTTCGTACTTGTATACCTTGCTGAGTGCGTCTATCATACCGCTATACTGCTTGTGGGCTGGCATCTCCGATACCTCGGAATACTGTAGACATAGTCTGGTCTTGACAACCCAGAGAGGATTGGTGAGGGCTAAGGTTAATACCCCTGAAATAAAACAAAATGCAGGATTTTTGAATGGCAATACTTATTACTACCTTTTCAATTTAATGCCTTCTTAAATGCTTTCTTAAACCTTTTCAATTTAATGCAATTATAAGATCATTTCTTAAACACTTGCATTTAGTTGTTTAATCTCAACATTTTGTGAATTACAGTTTGTTTACCAAGTTTTGAAATATGAATGTTTAACAATAAGAACAAATTAATGCTTACCAGCCTCAGCCGCTGCCAACATGTGTTGTCCAGGTCCCAAAGTTTTCTTTATTTTACTTTCTTGGTAACCTTTTATTGTATTATAACTGAAAGAGAAACACACAATTTAACTCAATGTCGTGGCTAATAAATTAGATTATGTTTTCGTAGCCCAATCAGGGCATTGATTGAATCACAATTATTACCCTTAAACAACACCAACACCAAAAAAACAACAAAAAAACACGTCGGTTACACTCACAACAAGAAGTAAAGGCCCCAAGACGCGCCGGCTCCCCAGACATTGGGAGTGACACCACGATAAAGACCTCGAACACCCTCCTGCTTGATAATAGTAGACACGGCATTGACGACGCCCTGGTACTGCGGCCGAGAACGTATTTGGCCGTCGTTCACTAGGGGAGAAAAAAAATTGTCAACTTTGCGAGCGCACTATATTACTGACGCGACAGTTTTTTTTTAGCTAACATTACATTTATAAATCATCATGTTTGTGAGGATAATTTCGATGGCAGTACGCTTACAGTGGACTATTCCGGATGTTTCACGAAAAGTATATCGTTTACAATTTTTTTTATAGAATCGTGATTGTGAATTGGTAAAATCGTGCAAAATTGTCTGCAGGTTCGTACCCTGACAAAAACAAAAAGAGAAACATCCAGATAAATAATATTTATTGATAACTTTTAATCGCAATCAAATGGGGGCTTCGCCACAAAGCATCGGAGTTCGTATGGTTTGCCACTGTTTGGCGTGAGCTAACCATTTTTAAATTTGGAAAACACCACTTTGTTCATGACGCCATAATAATTTGTAATTTCAACACAGACATGAAGTTTTTTATTTATTTATTAATATAAAAACATGCAATTCGGGGAAAAATTCAAAGAACTCGTGCGACATGAATGGAAGACTTCACATATTATAAAAAGTTGTGTCACAATTCGGCGATACGCCATATGGTTAAACTTTTTAACTTAACATTATGATAAAGGGTAATATGTAGAACAACGAAAAGCAACGAATAATGTTTGAAACTCCCAATACACAAGTTGAAGTTCAAATGAGGCTAATATTGGGTAGGCATATCAGCCATACCTCTAATTGTACTTTCAACCTTCGCACATGGGATACCAAGTCTACGTTCTCCGCACATGTACCGTATGTCGTTCCGTTCAATGGAGTCAGCGGAAGCATTTGGTGCGATATTCCCAAACTGTTACGCTTTGAATCAATCTATTCTCAAAACACATTTTGCGTTTAACTCTTTACATTCCCGCGATACCATTTCTCATTTTGCATGGTTCTTATTATTTCTGCCATTAGAAGTATGAAACAAAAGAAAGTCCTGCTACCTCGCAACACGTGGATTTTAGAAGTTGTAAGGTCACTACGGGTGATGGCTTAAAAATTGAGAATTTAACTGAGAAACTAAACTAAAAATTGCGAAAAAAATCTGAGCGTAAAATTTTTCGTTTCAATACCCAATCACGAAACATAATTATAAACCTAGCGACCAAGAAACTCGACATGATGAAACCCAACAGCGTATTGCACAAGCTGTACGGCAATGCGACAACGAGGTTGGCTATACAACCCACTGGCGACGCATGAACCTACATCATGTCCATACTCTAGGCCAACGCCACTTACTCGGGTTACGTGCATATAACCTATTTAAATCTCAGCCTGACGGTGAAGAGGGTGCACACGCTAGTTAAACTGAGAATCTGATCTAACTGATCTTACCTGCGAATCTAATTTTAATCAAATCAAGTGGATGCAAGATGAGAGTGGAAGCCACTCCGCCGCTAATTCCTGCTACCAAGTGTTCGTATTTGATGTACATGAGAAGGGGAACGGGTCCATTGGGCGAACCGCCCACAGCTGCTGGACCCATCGTCGATTTATGCATTTTCACAATCGGGCTTTAATTGTGCGAAATTCGCGATTAAAATAATTAAACTTTACGGCCGAAACGGACATGGCACGCAACTCACGCACATCGCCATCTTTTTTCGCTATAAACAACGAGATGTAAGGTTAAATAATTGGAAAACTCTGTATTTCGCATGCCACTTTATCTGAGCACATTGATTAGATAACTCGAAAATAACACACATTAATAATTTATGCACCCGCAGATATGATTAGTTGACGTTCTTCTAACAGTTTAATATCGACATCGGCCAAGGATGTTTTTCCGGTCACTCTCTACGCCACTGACATTTAATACTTATAACTCGTTGTACATCTTCAAGGTTACAATGCCGTCAAAGGGAATCGCACCACCGTAATATACCGCCACCTAGTGAGCGGTGAGATCATGATTGGAACGTTCCTTTTCCAAGGAAGGAACTTATGGAACGCTTTCGTTACATTTTCTCAGGAACTGGAACGATCGTTCATTTTACTGTGTGCAGAACATTTTTATATTAAATATTATTTAAATAGTGATAGTAGATGTGAATACAATATTGAAAATTGAATTTAAATAACAATATTGAAAATGATTTTACATTAAAATATTATTTGAAATTATAATTTTTTTTTTAAAATCATTGTAGGATTTATAAATATTACATCTATTTCTTCTTCCTATTTCCTAATTTCCTAATATGATTGTTGGGCCAAATGGGATTGTACAAGTTTTCGTCTTTTTATTTTCGTTTTTTTTTAATTTTAATTTCTATGTTTAATTGAAATAAAGGGGAAGGAACGGAACAGTTACATGGTTGTTTCAATGGCATGGCTTTTTTCTTCGGTGGAGTATACTGCATTAAAAATTTATTACTATTGAATACTTACGAAGAAATGTTTTTTTTTTGATATTTATAACTATTGAAATGTAATTTAAAAATTATGAATTTTTTTTTTAAAATCGTTAAAGCCAGTGAATCTGGAGGAAATAAAGTGTAACCATGTTAGTGTCAACAATGAAAGATTTTGTACCTGCAATTTCTTTAGAAAAAAAATCAAGCTTCTGCACATTTATAAGATTAATGAATTTATTAATATATTAAAAAATATTATTGCAATAAAAATTGCAATTTAAAAATATCATTTTGGGCGATTTTTCATATTTGCTACCAAAATGTAATAAAATGAAGCGCTAGATATCACGTATTATTTTCAGGTAATTTTTTCAGTCTTCCTAAACTCAGGAAAAGTGGCTACATACATGGTAAGTAAATAAGCTTATCCCAGTTATCTGAAAAGAACTCAAGCCCTGGTCACGGTACTTGGCGACCTATACCGTACATGTACATCGCGTAAGTCTCTGGATGAGAAACTTTCAATGAAAGGAGATTAACTTTTCACGGATGTTTCCTTCACCTTGCCAGGCTTATAGGGGTTCACTGTACTTTTTTGAAGTCGGCAATTATATGGCACGCGTTAGCTGGCCTTTCAACTACTGTACATATGCACCTTTCAAGATAGTTACATTGTCACTGAGGGCCTGACCTGAGTCCCGGCTAAATGAAGCGGTGACCGAAAATTGTGTTCCCCTATGCACTGTAACCATGAAGCGGAAAACCATCTTACCTCGCATTCCAGAAGATCGTCTTCGGTTCTGGGTTACAAAGCGGCGTTATATTACTTGGAAATGTCTCGGGTTAGATTATCTGTGAGCATGGTGTGTTTTGCAAGAAAAGTAGCCAAAACTTGTGCGTGTAATTCAAGAAATATAAATTAATATTTTTGTTAAAGTTTGAGAAGAAAATAAATTCAGTATATAACTCGTTACAAAATATTTATACGATCAACTACTGCGAATTGCAAATTAAATCTCCAGGAGCAAATTCTTTTAGCATTGAAAATGTTTTCTACTCGTGCAGCTAGTCGAACCACAAGAATGCACGATGATTTTATTTAAATTGCAAATGCTTGGAATAACGTCGAGATATCAATTCATACGAATGGAAAATAAATAAATGAACAAACGAGTTAAATTAATTGTGATAGTGAACACTCTTTATCCATCAGTTAGAGGACTTACAAGACCATTTTTTCATACAAATGAAGTTGAACAAATACCAAAAATTAACGTTTATATTTTCCATTACGTGGGTTTCAAAATAACCACAACAACTACTGTTTAAATATAACAACTAAATCGGAAAGACCTATCTTAAGAAGATACGGAATTTTGTGATTTAATTCTGAAATTAGACTAAGCCGTAATTTTTAAAGTAAAGTAAAACCATTCGGCAGGGTCTTCGTTTCTTGGCAACGACCTTCACAGCTGCCCCCATGGTGACTCGCTGGTCAGCCAACGACCATCCGAATGAGCGAGATAACAATCGAGTGGTCAAGCGTCTGTGGCTTGTGCTACCGGTGCGGAGAAGAGCCCCGGAGAAGAGACCCGAAAAAAAGGGCCACACAAAGCCGGATTACAAGCACTAAATTACAGGTACACAATACGTCAGGCCACGAGGAGGGCACAAACACACAAATACGTTCCCCTTTTCGTTCAGTAGTACGTGGATCACCTTCGATCTGTGACAACAGTCGCTCTGACGCGCGGCCGTCGGTAGACCAGCACAGGTATAAAAAAGGTTTCAGCGCCATTGCGCACGGACCATGCGCGAGCAAATGCCGCGTTAAGGGGAGAAAAAATCCGATCGTAAATTTTGGAGGACTAATAGCGGAAAGCGGCTCACGTAATTGACAACTATAAATTTAACCTATTTTTGCCGGTAGTTGTTGAGTTTGGGTCGGTGAAGTGACTGATTCCGTCGATTTTACATTTGAACGTTTCTTTCGAACCGAACTTTTTGGTTTCATTTACCAATATTCAAAATCAACAAAGGTCGACGCAATAAAAAATAAATAATTTAAATATTCATACACTCATTTCTTTGTGGCGCGAATTGCATTTTAATTTTTAATCACAATTGTGTCTTAATCACAACTATATAATTTAGCGTTCATTTGTTACTAACTGATTCAGATTACCAATATGAATTATGCTCCAGCCACACAGTTCATGTAATTTTGATTTCGATATTTTAGAATAAGTACATAGACACGACCACAAAAAGTGTGAAAGTTTGTCTACAGATAGATTAATTGTAACCAAGATTAGTACTAATCTTGAATTGTAACACAATATAGTTTTAAAATTTTCGTTTTCAATATTTAAATTTCTGTTTAAATTACAAAGACTCTTAAAATTAATCAGTTTATTATAAAGCTAAAATTGAAAATTGAATTTGCCGATTTTTCATCCTGGAGTGCTCATATGATTAGCACGGAATTCATGGGTGTTCGCAAATTGGATTTCTTCATCTAAAATTTAAAATACTTTCAGCTTGTCAAATTTTATTTCTATAGTTATTATCAAAGAATTTCATAGAATCGTCGCTAGGCTAAACAATATTATTTTTCTCCAGCTGAATCGGTTCGGCTTCGTTCAGTATAACTGGCCCACTGTAAAAAAAAAAACGGCACACGCGCCAAATCCGAACACAGCCATCAATATGCGAATAACGATCGAGTCCCCTGTGTACATGTTCGGCTTGTTTCCAAAATTTCCCGGTCAGTGGTCAAGTGAATTACGTCATCCGCCTCCGGTTATCCATCCGTTGCCGGACGGTAGGATTTACGGAGCAATGGAACTAGATTTATTTACACTGTACGTAGTCCGTCCGAAGGAAGTGTGGAGAGGATCGTGTATACCGGAGGTGATTTCAAGTTTTCCACGGAACCACTTTTAAGTCCCTTCTTATTTGGCAGTAGTCAGTATTTGGGCACAATTTATAGTCGCAGAGGCACTTACGTATGCCATGTGCATGTTTTCTATATGTAGTGCGTTAAAACGAATGGGTGTAACACAGAAGCGTAGTACGTGGACGAATTGATCAGCTGTTGGTAGTATTGAGAGAAAGGCAAAAGCCAGTTGGAGCGGAAAATTGAAAAGCTGTTGAAAATATGTCTAAGCCAGTGCAAAATGCCGCTTATTCACTATAAATAATTTAACAAGGTTACTATTGCAAACAAGTATTTGTAACATTTATTCTTCGACGACCAAGGCAATTGCAATACACCTTTGGAATCTTTCGGACTCGCTATACGTATCCACATGTAACTAAATGACTTTAACTATAATATTATCGCCTACCGGGTACTAATTTATGCACACGAACTTTGTTTTGTGTCAAATATTTATGTTGTTGTAGTTGGAAAACATAAACGGTACTTATCCTTAATTATAATTTACGATATACGATTATTAAAATTAAGTTTTATTTTTAATTTCAATTGTTGTACTTTCCATTATTATCATTTAATTTTCAATTGTTGTACTTTCCATTATTATCATTTAATTTTCAATTATTATAATTATAATTTAAAGTACAATGTATCGTCATTTTAATTTCAATAATTATTATGTTAATTCAAATTTTTAGAATTTTAATTTCGATTATTCCAATTTAAATTTCAAATTTTTTGAAATTTTCTTATATTCCAGTTTTTGATCCCTGAAAAAATGAAAACGGGTGTTTCCCTTCAATTGTGAAAGACTCGGACCTCATTTAATCTTTTCAAGGTCCTTACAAGAAAGCCACCCGGCGATGTACGATTCGCGAAATGTCTGGCCACCACGGACACTTTAAGAGGTCTAGCACGCGCGCATGAGCTTCAATATACTCGCATACGAGTGCAACATACACAAATATATTGGCCCACTCAGCATTCTGCCAATTTAGATAATTAGACCCACCATTAACATAAATTTCACGAAACAACGCACCCAACCAGCCTAGGCCTCTCTCTCGTTCACTATACTTCCAGTGCAGAATATATACGTGTTTTTCCACGACAGCTCCACCACCATGGACTAACAGATGGACATGAGATCGTTCACCACGATCTCCACCGTAAAGCGGGGCTTTTCAATCGTTTGCTTCGGCTCGGCTTGCCCGAAGAGAGGCATTGGGATGAGGAGGAGGAATTGAGTTTTTGGGGGGCTCGTTGGTGATTTTGGGTGGGGTGGGGTGGTATGAAGGGGTAAAAGGGATTGACTGGAATCGATTCCACCCCCTCATCCGTCCTGAGACGGAGTACAGGAAAAGTGGAAATTGAACGAGTGGGGTAGAAGAAAAATACATTTATTTTTAACGATCCTAATTGCATATGTCACAATATAGTGAGTTTTTTTTTTTTAAATAGTGTCTTGCCATTTAATTTCACATATTCCTAATCACAACTTAATCGTCATTTGAGTTGTCTTTAAAAAATCCGAATTGAAAATGAAACAAAAAAGTATTTTTTTCTGGCCATATGCTTTCCTTGTGATTTTACAAAACACTGCATTGAGAAATACTTACGACATTTTGACGTTTCGCTACTAGAATATCCCTCCACTCGTTTTTATCCTGAACCAATCATATCGCAGTTAGGCTATGCAGGGGCGGACTGGCTACCAAAGGGCCCGGGCGGAAAATGAAGCAAAGAAGCCCTTTTTGGGGGCCCAGTCGGCTATTTTTTGGTGGGGATGCCCAGTCGGTTATTTTTTGCAGGGGCCCGGGCAGAAAACCCCAGGCCTTTCGCCATGGGCAGTCCGTCCCTGATACTATGTTACATTCTCTATTTATGTTATGCATATGCTTTACATGTATTTATGTAATGCTATGCTTATGATATATTCTATGCATGCATGCTACAGTCTGTTTTGTTCTCTTAGTTCTTATATGAGTTTGTCATCACAGCATATTTCTCACAAGCAGGAGCGATTCTTATTCTGACAACATTTACATGAGGATACCACAAGAAGGAATAAAATTCTTAACCGCAAATCAATCTCCTGTATTAGTGAATCTCACATTTTAATTCGATTGCACTTAAAACACCGATTACTCGTGAAACGTTGGCAAAAAATACCATAATTTTGCCGGTATAATTAGAAATACAATTTCTGTTTTTTACACTCTATGAATAAAAGTCAACCGCTAGCCAATACCGCATCACGCATTTAACTACGTATTTCGCTATTAATTTCGTTGAAAGCTAGTGAACCGTGGACAGACGTCGTAGCAGCACGTGCCACGAATATTGCGTGGCCCGCGTTCGCTAACTGGTTTGGGCGTATCTTCTTTTAATTTGTTCGTGTAGCGAGCGTAAATTAGCGTCCCCGCCCACCCCCGTCATAAGCTCGGCGCGCCCCTTATTCCAACTTATCGCTTCCCCCTTACCTGCACCGCCCCCCCATAACCAACCCCCCATCCCCAATTCCCGCTATCCGCTCATTTATATACGCATGCGGGGTCACGTTCGCGCACGTGCTTACGGGGGAAGTTAAATTGATCGCAACGAAGTTAACAAATTACAACCGCCCGTTAATTTGGACGTTGTTTTGGTTGGGACCAATATCCCATTTGGTTAGATGCGTCGGTCACTCGCATCTATTTTTTCGGCAAGTTTAAATCCCCACTTTATTCAACGAGATGAAATGTCATGTTGGGATGGCATCAACGCGGGACAGATATTGGAGCCAACAGGTGGGGTCTCGTGATGTACTGTTGGTTTGTTCCAGTTCAAGGTTCTTTACAAGAACAACCTTGAGCTTCATGTCCGAGGAGAAACAAAACAAACTTTAATTGGAAATTAATCGATTGAATACATCCGCTTTGGGGTGCACAAGCACAATCATCGTTTAAAACAACATTAGTTCCATTTAATGCAGATCGATGATAGGGAAAATATCGATAGTATTATTACACTATCATCAATTTCTCTTTTTAATTGATTTGGTTTGAGTTAAACTTCGAGAAAAATTGAAAAAGGAATTTGGGGGAACAAAGCGCCACCAAGGTGACAATTTTGTACCAAATCTAACAATAAATCTAGCAAACAATATCTAACCAAACCAGAGCCAAACATGAAAGAAGATGCTACAGTATAAAATAGTTTCTCTAGAAACAGTTTATTTGCAAAGAAACGTTTCTGCCAGAAAGTACTCGTAAAAATCTCAAAGTAAACCACCAAATAGGGAGATCTATGAAATACCCAGGGACATGCGCATTTGCACCTGCTTGCAAAAAGTACGTGAGGGGTGGGCTATCTTAACAGGTACCTACGCATTTAAACCCCCAATTGAGTCTAAATATCTTTTGCGTGCAGCCAGACCGGCGTTTTTGTTACCGGGGATACTTTTTTATTGGCAATTCGACACGTGTTGAGATACTCAATATTTACGACCTAAGCGAGGAAGCTCGAAATGGCAGACATGGACCCGCCAGTCAATTGAGCGAGCTGCTCAGCAATAGGCGTTATGGGAAAATCATATTTAAGTGTAATCGGCCAATGCCAAAACACGTCATATTAATTTCCCTTATTGCCTTTTAGTGTTTATACCGCCTTCGTAACAGGTATAATTCCCTAATGACACGTTTAAATCTTATATTTGTTCGGTCGGGTGACTTCAATTTTTTTAATTAGTCAGATTTTGGGTTAAAAAAACGTCACAAGTCCAAAATGTTGACTAATACTTGTATTTAAGCAGACCACGCATACATTTCGTTTTTCGTAATTTAAAAATAAATAAATAATATTCCAAACTTATCCATGATCGGAACTGGTTGAAAACATTAAGAATCCCAATTTCAATGCAAGGCGAAATAAAATTTTATTTAAAGGGTTCAACGTGCAGGAATTTCCACTTTATTCGCAATTGTCTAAATCTTTCCGACGCCATTATTTGTACTTGTGAATATTTTTCTTTTAACAGAACGTCACTCACTATTTTTCTAAATTGGGGTTCAAATCCCCCCCCCTCCTCCCGGCAAATCGAACCCTGGCTTCAACAGTGCTTTTTCTGCGTTTCTGGCAATTTCCACTTTATTTTATTTGAAACCTGAATGAGGCTCCGAGCGCGTTAGAGTGAATACTCACGTGTGGGTTAATTCCACGCACGCAGACTCCAATTTAACAAACGCTGGGTGATGGCACGATTAACACGCTCCGAGCCAATTGCTGATGCGGAGCCAAGAGAAAGATACGCCCTGGGCAAAGATGACAAAATTCGGCCATAAATTATTTTCATGTGATTTTATCCATATCTATGATTTAAATTAGGGAACATCAATTGCAGCCAAGTTACAGTTTGTGGAAATGTTTGTTCTTTTATCGACTGTGAATCCTTTTATATGATTTTAATGTGAACACTTAAGCTATTTAATTATTTGAATTTCAACTATCAATATTTTTTTTATACAATATACAAGTATTTTATTGTCGTAGAAGGTAATATAAAAAAGTTAATAATACTTAATCTCGTTTATTCGATCCCGGGGTTCTAGTGAAAATATGCTCCTCGGACATTGCCCGTACAACACGTGGGGTACATAATCTCCTTTAGTGATATTCACTACACTGATTTAAAAATAAAATAAAAGGTTGTGATATTTTATTCCAAAATAATAAAGTTGATCGTGAAATTTTCCTTAAAATCAATCATACAACTTATCAATCATGACTTTGTATTGTATCGCAAATAGTAGTTAATTCTTCGTTTATTTGATTTTGAGGTCTAGCCAACCTATCGTCGTTCATCCTCGGGGCGCGCCGAGTAGACTCTATCGCTGTGTCGATATTGTCTTTAAACTTCCATCGCTCATACAACACCTTTTCTATCAAACCCAAATGTGAATAAACTCGACAAATAGCTCGACTTATAAAAGTAGTCCCCCCATTTGATACTGCCCTGCGCAATTGCCCAAGAAGGGATTATCGAATGAAGGGGATATGGTAGGGTCCATCAGAATTACCCCCTCAGCTCTAAGCCTGGACCACAGACTGCGTTTTTTCCCTTTGTCACCACCACCACCACCACTGCCGCCACCAGCATCACCACCTGCCTAGCAAGACGTGACGAGCATCTACAACAGGCGCCTTCCATACGTGAATTCCCCACACGGATTTCAATTTCAAGCGATTTTGATGGCGATAAGCGAGAGAAACACATTCATGAGCCGCATTCTTTATTCGCGCACCGCCACCCATAACTGTGGCTGCGTCGAGACGATTAAGTCATTAAAACCGTGTTCAGGTGATACTTGGTAAATATTATAATTAATGTCGGCGACTTTCTATTCGTAAAGCAGCACGAGTTGCATTTTCCTGTTGAATGACGATCCTTGGTTCGATTCCCGGCTCGGGCTCTCGTTTATTTCATGGCGGGGTACTGATGGCTACCTCTTCACAACTGCACAAGTGGTTAGAGGGGTACATAATACCGTGTTGTGTTATTTACTTCAAGAATTTGACAATTATTAATCACAAAATGAAAATTTAAAAAATAAATATCGGTTTATTTAACAACTGCTAATTAAACCGTGCGGTCGCAGTAGTTCAGAGAAAGACCATCCGCCATGTGTGACGCGATCCCGTGTTCGATTTCAGGCTCGGGTTTTCATTTTCTAATCCTCGAGGCACTGGTGAAAATGTGTCCCTCCTCAAATTGCTCTTTCGAGGTGATTAGAGGAGTACGGAATATCCTGTCGTTTTAATTACCTAAGTCAGTGACGACAATCGTCGATTGTCAAAAAGAAATATCACTCATATTAATTGTTCTTCTCCGTGCTCCGTTCAACATCAAAGTTAGTATTTAAATTAGTGAAGGAGGAAAATTGAGATTCTCCTCCACTCAAAACACAAGTCGTCAACGACTCATCTCTGCCGAGGCCAACGAATGTAACTGATCTCTGGTGGTAACGTAAGCCTCCCCATAACCCTTTAAAAAAATTCTCCGAAAACTCTTTCTGCTCAGATTGGTGCCGAGCACGGACCGAGTTAATTCGGCACGACTACTTTCGGTTTGATTACATCCTTTGAGCACCGCGAAATGACCATGAATAAAATAGCGCGTATTTACATTTTGGCCTCCGCCAACTCTTTTTCAGTTACGAATTAGTTTTTTTTTCTTCTTCTATATTTGCCAGGTGATAGCTTCGAGTGGGGGAGTCGGCAAAAGCGCCTCTGGGCATAAAGGGTCAATATTAGGTTACATTGTAATGAAGCGGTCTCTATTTCACGAAAGCATCAAGTGAGTAGCTGTGATGCCGACCAAATCGCCTCCTGAGTTCTGAGACCCGGAGTTCAGGACCCAAGCGTCGCTAATTAATGTGAGACGGTCCTATCATCCTTGAGGTCCTCAAATCGGGAAAGCGTTAGCGATTTCTGATTTCCGAACTTTTTCCGAACATCATTTTTTTCCGAACTCGAAACAATATCCGAAAAACGAAAAAGAAGTTCGAAAATACGTCATCCATGTAAGTAGTTGAAAGCGAATTAAAAAAATCCAACGAGACTCAAGCTCTGTGGCGGCTGTTGGTATAGTTTCGGGACATAGTACTGTTCAAGAAATAGGTCTAATTAATTTTAAATTGTTGAAATTGAAATGATTTGAACTGGAAATTAAATTTAAAAACAAAATATTTTTTTGCTGAAGTTGCTCGACCATCCTTCAAACACGTGACGAGCCACTACCACAGGGCAATCAAATAATCCAACTATTCCAAGAACTTTTATTTATAAGTCTTTTCATTTCAAACGGAATAGAACGGGCTCGTACGATCCAATATACCGTTCGAGGATTTGAAGTCATCGCGTAAAGGCACATGTATAAACGCATGCTAAATATAAAACACTGTATCAACCCTTTGACCAAAATACTATACTGTACACGTACACTGCTTCTTCAATAAGATTTATCCCGTATAGCGGGCAACAAAAGTTCGCGTACACTTTCTCTGGATGCAATTGTTGAGGGGCTTTTGTTACTCAGCAATGCTGTATCCCATTGAAGCGGCTATTCTACATTTAGTGGTATAGTGTTTCCCCTATTCATTCCCCTATTTTTACGTCGCTACATTTGACATAAAGGATTGAAAGCTGAAATTTGGAGACAAATTCGCTGTCTGCGAACGCAAGCGCACACAAAAACTCCAAATCCCATATACGCAGTTAATAAACCCACGACCAAAAACACAATACAAGTAAGCCACATGTATAATTTAAAACCAGGGGAACTAAACTTGCCCGTTGTTAAAAAAAGGGTTCATAGACCACACATATACCTCTTGTAGCCATGTACTGTAAGCATCCACAGCAAATCGGTTAACTCTTCTATATATTCCATATGGAGGGTTAAACATAGGAAAATGTTTTAAATGTGCTCAGTATTAAGTTTCTATTTTTCAGGTTATAAACAAGCTCACAATAAAATGTATCGGTGTTTCGTTCATAATTGCATTTCAATGGACCACGAGGTTACTAAATATGAGAGCTCACTACAATGCGTTGTGCAACAAATAATAAGAGTTTCATAGGAGCCGTTGTAGTAACAAATTAAAAGAAGTAATCCTTGACCATTATGGATAAAACATAAAAAATACCCGAAAATACAAACACAGGAAAGATAACCTAAATGACAATTTTATGTGGGATGACTTGATTTTGCGCACCCGAGAGTAACAGAGGCAGCTGCACGCGTGCCCATTAAGAGGAAGGGGATTCGCACATAGCGTGGGGGGGGGGTAACCGTGGGTGGGGCCCTGTGGGCATCGGCCAATGGGACGCGTGTGCGCAGATGCTGCGTCGGCACCAGGAAAGATATTTAATTTTTTTCCCAATTTTTAGCTCGGTTCTACAGAGTTTGAGAGCATCATAAATCTGCGCTTTATAGTTGCCAGCTCAAATAATCTCGACTAAGATAATTATTCTGAATCATACACGTAAAAGTAACCTTACAGCAACACCCGCAGATAAAATATTTCCACTGGCGCTGTGGTTTTTAAGAGGAAATTTACTATTTAAAATTAACGGGAATCACGGAACTTTAATGAAAAATATAATTAATAATCAACCACCGATTTTACAATTTACCTTAACTTCAAAATTAAGTGAAACTCCTTGGTAACTTTAGAAAGAATAGCTCGTGACAATAATTAGACTTTCTAAAATTAGGCTTTCTAAAAGTTTTTTTCACTAAATGGCAAATTGAACGTCATACCGGATATTGCGAACGAAACGAACATGTGAGCACCAAAAGCGCGCCACACGTTGCAACAATTCTTTGGTGCGGGGAAACAAACATCAACGGATTGTTATTTTCTCTCTAGTATTCTCTAGTCTCTAGTATAGGAAAGGTAATACAGGCCTTCTCATCCTATTATTAGATCAAAGGAGATTTTTCACCCATTCTACTTGCAGTGCACAGCGAAAGGTGATAGTTGCTTTACAAACTGCTTCTCTTGCATAATTTGTGACAGATCAACAATAATATGCCATTTCGGTTGCTTTGTGCATGTGTCAGAATGTAGCATCTTCAGAGTTCAGACGATGTTGTACAAAAGCGGATGAAATTACAAGGCTGAAAGGATCAAACGCCTTCTTTTCGTTCCCACCGAGAACTCGTACCTCTTTTGTAAGTAACGGCTTGGAACATTGCCACCAGCGTTTGGAAAATTTCGCGATGCCCAGCTATTACCATCTATAAGTAATGGTAATGCAACTTCTTGTAAGTCTTTGAAAGATTTGTCATGAAATTAAATGCAAATGTGTTTATGGTTGTAATAAATTTGCGTGATTGTACAGATTCAGTTAATTGCAGTCCAAAATAGCATGCAAAGCAACCACGTCACTACTTTTTTAATAAGCATGGCAGAAAATAATTAAAATATTTTCGGCGATTAGCAAGAAAAAAGATAGCCATTTATCTTTATTACGCATTAGTTTAAGCCATACGCATTTTCTTATAATGGAATCGATGAAGCCTTTTGCAATCTCATTTCTAACTTATCTGGGCACACCTTTAAAGAATCACACATTTCCCCCAGTTTTACATGGAAACTTTAATTTAGTTATCCTTGATGATGCTTTAAATAATTATTTCATAGCACTTAAAAATTAAAATAGTGCTTCAAAAGATGGAGCAAGACATAAAGCATCTGTGTCACATTTCGTTTTGCGTCGTATATCAGCCATCTTGGATATTTAGCCGTTGTATATCAATGCACACCACCAGCACTCTGACAAGAGCAAGTCTTTTTTCAAACTGCCCACCAGCGTTTTCGTCTTGCTCGTCTCAGGAAAGAGCAGCAAAAAATTGCATTTTTCCTTGTTGTCTCTTAACATATAAATGGCCAAACGAGAAAAGAACAAAACTGCAATGGTTTTGGAAGGTGACTTTCGTAAGTATACCAGCCAATCATTTTTTCTACCCAAAAATGTTTTGATGCTAATTGCTGACAACGTTGAACAAGTAAATATCAGGATTGGCAATTTGTGTCAATGTGTTATGTTTTCAAAAACCGTTAAAGAATTTAAAACTAGTAGTCTTAAGGAATAAATTTTCGATTTTCAGATAAGCAAGCAATTTCAAACGCAACCACACCTTGTACATCGTAATATCAATAAGCGTTTTAGTAGCAAAAAACTTTTGCAAGGGGAAGTTCAATATAAGCGTGGGGATACAAATGAACACAAATTAATGTTCGCTAAACTAGAGAACACAGCATAAATAACATTTTTTTTTAATCAATTGGAATTGACTGCTGCAGAAAAACGTAAACGAGAATATGATGTTATCTATATCCATTTATCTATATTGTAGTTGCACTTATCAGGTGCAGCAATTTTTGTTTTTAATTTTTTGACTTTCCAAACCCAACCAGGACTTGCAACATATGGTGAAATTTTCGCAATTATTTTTTAGGCTAATTATTCAACAAGTACAAGAAATTCAATTAAACGCAATAAAAATTCAATTTCGGAATGGCGCATCAATTATCTGAATTATTTCTCAAAAAGTTCAATGAAAATACTAAAACTGCTGCGGTCTAAGAAATATTGAACAGCCCTAACGACTTCCGTAGTTTTTAAGCAAACAAGCGTTTAAAAAACCCGAGCACAAAACCACTATATTATCGATTGACGACGAACCACGTCGTTAAACTGGCCACCGAAAAAACATAAACGGCTATCTGTTGCCTAACTCTGACTGGAGATAAGCGTTAAGTGGTCTCTTAAAGTGGCCTTAAAATTGTGACCAACCCCCATTACCAAAGCTTCAGCCCATCGCTGCTTTGACCACCATTGCTTGTATGTAGCTCAAAGCTTAGTTGGCTGTGTACAAATAGCACTTCATTTTTAACAAGGCGAATGTGTTGAGGATGACTTGATGCCACGAGCGATGCCTGGTCACCACATACTACAGCTTAAAACAATACAATGGCATTTAAGTACAGCGCCACTCATCGGCTAAATGCAATGATCTTCGAGCTGATTGATACATTTGGTACATTTTGTAACATAATATGCACATGCAGTATTATTTCTAAAGACGTTATTCGACAGGTCTTCAAGAGAGTCGAAAGAATCTAAATAATAGTCGGCAGGCTTACACTGTAATATACTGTACAATAGTGAGTTGAATGCGATTCAATTTACTTATCAATAGTTCTACAGTTGCACTCAATAAACAAGAAATAGTATGTTTCCATACATCAGACAATTTTCGTGAAGTTACTTATCGACTTTGTGGCTTCTGTGAATTGAAATATAAAATCAGAAATAGTGATCAGTGATCATCAGTAAGTACAAGCAACAAGTTATTGATCTAATTACGGCGGCCATTTTGAATTAATTTTATCCGATGCAATCGTTAATGAATTTACTTTTCAACTTATCATTATTATTAACATTACTACATCATTATCTTGTTACATCTGTATACATAGCGAAACACATTCAGACATCTCGCTTCTTGGCCGAGATTTCTCGCTTCTTATAATCTTATTAAATTAGTCAAGACCTGCTCCATATAATGAGTTCATCCGTGGCATGGCTCTGTCGCCACCAAATCTTCATCACCGCAATCGGCAATATCCATTTCACGCGTCTTTTCTTTTGGCAAAAATCCTGTTACGCCGTTTTGAACGTGCCAGCATGTATGCCTATTAGCCCCGAAGCTTACTTACCCCCATAGCCTGTCGCCTTGTCCACACAGACGGAGCCAGACCGACAAACGTAATTAAGCTTAGCTTTCAGAATGTAATTGAGCGTTTAGTGAAACACCTTTACAAGTCAGAAATGTCCACCGATTTTAATGAGAGGGTGTGAGGGAGGGAAAACCGCTACCGCTTCGCGCCTTCGTTCGGGGGCGGGGCACACTCTGTAATGTTCTGCCGAAGCGGCCGAAGATGTGCGGGTCATTTTCGCAAACACTGGACGCGTTACCCCTCTCCTTCTCCTCCAACCAGTACCTTGAACAAACACCCACCCCCTTCTCGTTCGCCGTGGCTCATTCATGAGTTGTTTGGTGTCGAGCCCTAATGGCTCACGTCTTGCGGATGACCCGACAAACCACGTGGTTTTTTCCCCCCTTTGAGGTATTTCGTAAAATTTAAAAACACATATTTTTCTGTAAATATTGCATATATCCATCTTTTTAAATATGAAAGAAATAATCACTTTGCATATTCCTTTATTCATAACGCGATTTATATTTCTGTAATTCAATCACAGTATCATTTAACACTTCATTCGAAACTATTGAAATACCTGTACATGTATTTTTAACATTTTTGATTTGAGATTAAAATCCTTAATTTGTGTCCCTGAATGATATTTTTTTCCTTATTGTTCGTATAATGAGCTTGTTGACTACTTTTACATTTTTGGTGAAATATTGGCCAAATACATGTACAGATGTATTTCTATTGGTATAATCACACATATGAATAGAACCAACCATATCGTTTTTTTTCGGCAAAAGAAAATATTTCCAATAGCTCTCAAGAATCTAAAAATAAAAAACAACATTTATTGGCCACATTATATGTGCACTGTAAAAAGAAAATATCAAATTTATGTATTTTTTAAAAACTTTTAAGTGTCACTATAGCATGTTTCATCTTAAAATATTCAATAAAATATCTTAAAATATTGAAAATTGGAAACAATTTTGATTTTCAGCTGTCTCAATCTTGAATTTGCTTTAAACGTGTACACTTAAAACAAATCTCAAATTCCCAATCTGGGTAGTTAGCCACTTTCAACAAACATGAGTAATCAAATAATGCTCGTTAATCGCGATTATTTTGCCGTCCAATAAAACAAATTCAATTGCTATTGCTTTTCTACCATATCATAAATCTGTAATTCGAAGCATTGTCTGATGACCGAGAAGTACAGGAAACAAAACACGAGCACGCTCACTTAGGAGGGTTTGTGGACTGTTAGAACGTAGAAGGTGTCATTTACACCTTGTGGCAGTGGCACCCTCATCTTGGCACAGGCGTCTTATAGCGTGTGCCGCACATTCCAATTTATATAAACGTACTTGCGTGACGGACAAACCCCTCACAAGAGGCACTCAGTCATCTCCACCTCACCGACGAGCTCATTCTCACTCTCGTATAAACCTATGGCTATACGAGTTTAAATGCGAGGGTTTGGGCGGTGGGCGGAAAAAGGGTGGGTGTGAGTTCCTTTATTTCCAATGAGGCGGGACTGAGACACGAGCAAAGCACACGACGCGCCCAGAAACCGGCGGCAGACTGATGGGAGCTGCTGAAGTGAATGCGCGGGCCAATTAAGAGCAGGTGATAAGGGGGAAAGGTCCCAGATTGTTATTGCCGAAAAAATACCATGACTTTTCTTGTAACGAAATGTTTTCGATCATAAACTTTTAATTGTTCAAAATTGCTTATTTTCACGGGAAACAAAAATAAATTAAATTAATTTAAGCAGTCACCGAGTCACAGGCAGCGGTTAAGACTCAGATTACACTAAATTATTTGAATTCATCAAAATCACACAAACAGAGAGCTACGAAAAAATACCCAGTGATTTATGAAACAAAATTCACTCAATAAAAAATTTAACATTATTTGCAATCTGTTTTCAAGTAATGCTTGCAAGACCTACATTATTCTACTGGTAAATGTGGTTGGATTTTGTAACTGGTTTCCGAAATCAACACAGGGTTTTAATTAAGGTTTACTAAAGTTATGAAAAAATCACAACACTTAATTACAAAAGAACAGTTGGAAAAATTGGAGCTGATCAGGTCTGGGCATCAGGTCTGGGCAAATGTCTTCTCTTCTAAATTTTTACTTCATACCTTTTAAACAAACACAATATTACGGAGTTTCTCTACGCAATTTAATTGGCACAAACAACTTTAAAAAACTTAATCACGTCTTTAGCAAACGTTGTTATATATTAAGTTTCTATATATTATGTCACCCTTTTGATAAAGAAATTTCTTTTACTAATTAGCGCTAGCCGTTTGATCTTCGATCGTTTCAAAGCAAGTTGTTGTAAGTGAAAACTACTTTAATTTTACTCTTAAGCAAGTCAAAACCAGAAAAGTTATTTTGTCATTTTGAGTGAACTATGACTCCAAAACCATAAAATCCGGTCTTTGGTAATGGTAGAAAGCATCAGTGCGAGCATGTGACTATAGGCCAATGTATACGTGCAAGGTTTTCGGAATTTTCTTTAGTTCCATACCTTTCATCACGCCTTTGCCTCCACTCTCTTCATTTTGTGTTTTCTCCGTCTTTTGCATCGCGAAAACCTAAGAAATGCCGTGGGCCTTAACGAGCGAGGAGTATTCAGAATCTTCTCGCTTTTGTGAAACACTGTGACGCCTTGGCGCCGGCGAAGAATCGATGTTGTCCGTCCCGGGGATCATGGCACTTATTCCTCCCATTGCTAGTTCGGTGGACATTCCTCCTAACACCCCGCGTCCACATCTCTGACTTAAATTTATAGCTTTACGGTTTTCGGATTTCTAAAAACGTTGGGGTGAAAATCTTCAATCTTAATGCGACACAAATAACATTGCCCCCAAAATGTACTCCCTAATTCTCTCGATTACGAGTTTCAATAAATTGAGAGAATTAGTTAAATTTCCCAAACTGAATGAGGTCAAGTGTTTGATGTAGGAGGAGGTCTAAGGAGGATTTTTCGGCGCTTTTGACTCTGTAAACTCGTACATGCAGAAAAAGGCACACGCAATCGGTTAAGCAGCTACGGTTGGCTTTGGCTAACAACAAACTTTGATGAGGCAATCGTTAAACTGTATAACTTTGAATACCGTTAGCGATTTGTCCTTTTAACAATAAACTCTTACTTTTATGTGTTCCAGCTTTAAAATTCAATATATCCCCCAGTTTTACATGTGGGTTCTATTGCTTAGCACAAACACGCGTAACGACGTTCTCTTCTCTTCAGTAGGGAGTTTTTTTTTCCAAATAGAAGCACATCGAATTCGCAGTACAGGTGATTCCTCCCCAAACAATTTCATTAACCATTTTAAGTGCCATTTTTTCATCAGTTTTTGAGACTTTTTGCAAAATTTAGCTACGGCAATATGCAAAAAAATAAATCTGGTTGTAGGAATAGAGAAAAGGATAATTTATTCTAGAACCACCTTTGTCTCCGCCTTTATAGCCCAAATGGGAGATCGAAAAAAGGCGTTTTTTGAGTTAAATTAAACGAGACGAAATTGTAGTATTTTTTTTGGGACATTATGAATATTTATTGGCGCACTCGCGCGGCTCTCTTTGTACAAAAATTATTTACGCTTCACGGATTCTCCACATATTTTTTTCCTTTTTTATTGCTTTTTCCCGTTGCCACGGCAACGAGGGTGATGGACGAGTTGGGTGCATCCCTGGCCATTCACAAGTCACTGCATCAAATCAGAGCGTTTTTAGGGGAGAAGGGTGAGGAACATATGCTTGTATAGGTCGAAAAATGATCGCCGGTTTTTTTTGTCCGTTTCCCCGCTTTTTCAATTTTACGAAAATTTTAGTTTCTGTTTGTTGAAAGAAACTTAATTCTTATCGCCCGTTTCCATTAACGAGATGTCAGATGTGAAATCAAAAGCTGCGGCCTACAGATTTACGGAATGGACGCAGAAAGCGCGATAATGACCGGAAAGAATCCTCTCTATCCCGAAAATGATCCAACACGTCATTTCACGCAAAATAAATTAATTGAGTGTGAGATTTAGCACAGGATTACTCGGGAAGTTTTCTTCCCCCTACACAAATGACGTTTCAAGAAGTACTGTCGATTATTTTACTGCGGTGCAATTGTCAACATTCCTTATGACGTGCGTACAGTCATTCACCATCATATGCATTTTACAATGTATAACATTCATGTACTTTTGCACATTACTCTGTATGTCTTTATAATTTACATACACTGTAATATTACATAATATTAAATCACCATACCAAAAATGTTTTATTATTTAAATAATTTTTGTTGTCGAAATTTTTTCAGTTCTCATAATGAGTCATGTAATAATTGTTATAATTAATTTGGAGCGAATGTCATATGAAGAGGCGACAACGGCCGGGAAGACATCATATATACTAAAGTTGATCACCAAAATCTACGTGTCGGTGTTGCCTTGGTACTTCATTGTAACGCTTTGTAAACGAATGCAAAAATATAATTTAACTTATTTAAATTGATATTACTGTAGTATTAAAATTGTTGGCATCAATATTCGATAGAAAATTAAAATGGTTAGTAGAGGTAATAAACATGAATAAAAAGGGATAAATTTACAATGAGACAATTAGCCTAAAGAGAAATATCAGCATACATTACTTATTAGCGACTTTTGGTACAGTTATACCGTTCTTGGCATCGCATATATCGTAACGGAGCGATGTAATGACATTTAATTATTGTCGATCGCTTCGTAACCTACAGTGTATATGTAAGGTTGGCATAAATTGTATTATGTTCGACACAGTGAATCGTTAATGAATATGAAGGAACCCCTGCAGCTCTGCCGTCAAAAATGACGCTATATAGGTTTTCGTTGTTTCTCCCCACTCCCCCAACACCACCCACACTCCTTCCTCCCCTTCCCCCCCTTTAGTTCCCTCGGGTGCTATTCAGGGGGTATAGGGAGGGACACACACGAGCTAGGAACATGGTCCTAAAAGACGATACGTGCATAATAGTGACGACAGATGGCACGAGCCGCCGTGCTACGACACAGAGAACGGTGCGGGTTCCGTACAGGGTGACCGGGTTTTTGAGAGAAAAATGTCCCTAGGTGCACGGAATGATCAAAGCACACTAGCTTCAATGGCACATGCGTGTAAAGACGGGAATGAAATAACTATAAATGAATCATGGACTCAGAAATCATATTCTTGGAATCAAAAATGCGATAACAATTGATGAAACCCTAAAAATGTTTTAATTAAAAATGTAATTTAATGTTTGTATCTGTCAAATCCCCAAATGTAAAATTTCATGCGTCTAGCGTTGCTAAAACTGATGTGGTGGGTTCAACAAATTCAATTAAAAAAATGATAATCAGTTTCTAAAAATGAAAATTAAGCACTTGATTAGAAATTTTTTGAATTTTTACTTTTAAAATTTATTTTTGATGACCTAGGGGACTTACTTTTAAAATTTAATTCTGATGATCTTACGACTATGAAAATACACAAACGAGCGCTATGCAGTCGCTACATGTATCCACTTATCCGTTTTGACGTTGTACGATGCAGAGGAACTTTCGAGTTTTTGGTGCAGGGGCTGGTCGCAGACTCGATTTTTTTGTCCCTACAACGATTTGTTTTTGTTAGTTCTAAAGAGATACTTCAAATGGCGCGTGGCGATGTGTCATGATAAAAAGTTATGCCCGCATCTTTTCAACTTGGCAGCTCGCACTTTCAGGGTACTTGACACATTCATTTCTCACGCAATTCCAGTTTGTTGACAATACATGCATACACCCTCCCGAGACCCGCGCGTCAACTGGACACTTTTCATGGATCTTTATGAACCATTTCACGCAAAAACATACACAAAATGGTAGAATTCTAATAAAATTTCATTCGATTTCGTTCGTTGCTTTTCTAACAATTTGAACTTGAAGTTGGCCTTTTATTTATACATGGCCATTAAGACGACAGAGAAACTAAACATGTGATGTAAAAATTACACGCCGAGAAAAAATGCCGTGTAAAAATTACACGTATAAACGTAAATAAAATGTGTCTTATGAAATCCGATGACACCATAAGACATATTTATTTAGGTTTAATCGGATTTTCTCAGAGAAATCAAAGAAATTCCAATTTACAAGGCGGTGCCTTTTAATACTATTGCGGGCGTTCAATAAGTATCTTCAGTGATTTAAAAAAAAATAACCTTTTGATTTTTTTTTTCACGTGCACTTTTTTAATCGAATTAAAAAACAATTGAATAAGCACAATAAACACCTGGAGAATACTTTAGCCGGTTTTCATGAAAATCCATCAGTCATTCCATAAAAGAAAAATTATTCCAACTACTTATTGAACGCCCCAAATAGTACTAGTAAATGTTTGGTAATTCATATTTGAAAATAAAATAAAGGCAACACAAATCACGAGAAACTCCGAATCCTGCATCAGGACATTAGAGCAAAGCGAAATCCACTTGTGGTTAGTTTCGAAGTGTCTATTTCCGGTGCAAAAACATTTAATAATTTAATTGGGTAATATGACCGTAAAATAAATATTATAGAAAAAAATCATCCCAGTCGTATATTTGAATTACGTCATACAACCCCGTGGCCTATAACGACTTCGACAATAACGAATCGCCATTTTGGCCGGCTGCTGACGTCGTTATGTTAAGCGGAGGTTCGCCCAATTTGTACTCGGGCTGGCCACAACGCCTTAATTAAGCTGCCACCCATTAAGGGCATCGATGCACCTGGTAGGCAGTCAGTTTATACATTAGTCCGCTCAAACCGAGCCGAAATCTTGGTTCAGCGGTCACCCTAGCGACACGTGCGCAGTGTTAGGTAGGAACGGAACGGAAAAGTTTAACTAGTTGCCAGGAACTTTTCCGTTCCTGGCAACTAGTTAATTTTTTGAAAAACTTAAGAACGTTTACGTTTTTTTTTTTTTTTGAATAAATGGGAAACATGGATATGGGAAATGGTAACATAGTTATTTTTTTGAAGAATTGGAACGGGGGTTCCTTTTCTGTGTAAAGGGATCCTTTTGCCATAACCTTCAATTTTGTAAGAGTACAATTTTCAAAAGTGTGCCGATAGGGAAGCAATCTTGCAGCAACAAACAGAAATTGCTAAAGAAAGCTTTTGGCCTGTGTCGACAAATTAAATAAATTCCCGCAAATGTTTTTTTTAAATATTTTTAAATCGAAGGAACGGAAAAGTTCCAGTTTCCTTTTCAAAAGGAGCGTTAGGTTCGAGCTAAGGAACATCTTGGTTACTTTTTTATTATTTGAGAAAATGTAACGGGAATTGGTTCCTTTTTTCATGGTAAGAACGGGAACTGGAACTGGTTCATTTTCCAAAGGAACGAACCAATACTGCACGTGCGAGAATCAAAACAAGCACGGTTATCTCTAGATGGTACGAAACGATCATGAACGAGCGAGCAAAAGTGGGGGAGTACGATGATGTTTGGACTACCCTGCGGAAACCGCGTCTTGCTCCGTTTGAGACGTCCGAAATTTGAGAGAGTGTCACGTGACGTCGTTTCACTTTGCACGTGCGGTAGGGTGGATTCGTGCGTGATGGCGGCGGACATGCAGTGGATATACAGCTGAGCTCGGATGCTCATGCGTGACAAAAGGGTCCCGCGGACCACCATAGAGTTCAATCTTGGTCGACGGTTTCCCATGCATGCACCCATCACTGCACACCGCTGTTATCCTCAATGGACGTCGTAATTAGTGGCCGGATTGCTAGACTGGTAACTGGTTCGACAATTTGCGGTTTTTTTTATGTCCATGAAATTCCCAATTTTTGAATTAAAATTTTGTAACAAATTTCTATTTAGTTTTTATAAAGATTTCCGAATTTTAAGATAGAAAATCCCACCTTTTATCTCGGGCGAAGCTGTGTTCTTTTTCTCGTACCTGTATGATGCTTTCTGTCCCTGAAAGCTGTCCTACATTGGTCATGTCATGCGGGTAAATGCTACTCTGAGAAAGGATTTTATGCTTGTAAGGGTGGAGGGCAACAGAAGGAGGGGAAGACCATGTATTAGGCGGGTGAATGGTGTCAGGAAGAGCTCAGAATTGAATCTTCTACAGTTGCTGGAGGCAGTTCACGATCGGAAACATTGGCGATCTTTTTGTTCACAGGGTCACCATGGGTCGGCAACGACTCAACGTCACTTAACAACAAAATTTAATTTCCGTCATCTTAACGGCATCAAAATGCTCATAACCATGTCGAACTTCCTTGCCCGCTCGTATTTTAATTGTTAACGAAACTAAAATGAATGTCACAAAAATTTAAGAATTTCAATTTCGCATAACTTTATTCGCTCCAAACTCCTTAAACGTTCAATTGCTCAACTTCACGATCACAAACTCGACGAAAATAGTCTTACAGAAAAATGGGCGATCGGCGTTCTTAGCGAAGACGTTTTTAGCGTGAATTTTGACTCCAACTTTCTGAATGGATGCGTAGCCGGGTTGGGTAGGGTCCCCTCAATCTCCTCCCGCATAACCTCAGAAAGAGCTTACACACGAGAGAAAAGGCGGTAACGGTTTGCTGTCACGGCTAAGTTGTGCTCGACGATCCGCCAAGTGACCCAGTGTCGCGGTGTACCGTACACACTAATGCCAACGTGAATTTGAGCCGACCCGGTCTCACCGCCCCACTCAGTGCCGAATTCGCAAACTGTGGCCGTTATTTTGAACTTCGTTTGCAGCGAACAATTTCATGGTCTCTTGATATGTGTGAACACATCCTGTATACGTCACTTTTTAACCCTCCCCCTCCTTCAATCTCACTCGAGGAAAATAGCTCATTGCAGCCTCTGGTTTCCTTAATATTTATTAAAAAATCGAAAAAATCGAAAATAAAAATATAGAAACAACTTAACGCAAGCATAAGCCTAAACAGTAAATAATGGCCATGGTTGGGTTAGATCCTAGTTAAAAGAAACCCGTTTCAGTTCCCTTTCCTCCCATCCCATGAAAAAAATAACCAGTTCCCTTTCCAGTTCCTACATAAATGAAAGGGAATCTGGCCGTTCCGTTTCAAAAGGAACCAGGAACTTTTTCGTTCATATTTATTTACTTCTATTAAAAAAATATTCAAAAAGGAATTTTGTTCTTCAAACTTTGCTCCAGTTCCTGAAAAAAAGGAACAAAACCGTTACTAACGTTTATTCCTAGGAAAAGAACCTAAGCGTTCTTGAAAAAATTAACCCGTTCCTAGGAACGGAAGTTTTTCGTACCGTTCCTACTCAACACTGATAATGCCAAAACATAATTCAATAATAATTTCCATTTTTTGGGGGAAAATTATTCTCTTTACTTCTTTCCTGAGCATGCATGCAGTTGACAGAATAAAAATGATCCGAGATCCATCAACATCACCGTCGAAACAAAACTTTCGAATGTTGATAAACTATCACAAGACTGCAATACATGCGAGTACAAGAGAGTTGAAAGATTCGCCACATCTTGACTGCAATTCGATTCAATGGACTGCTGCAGGTCGTCCCTGCATTGACATCCTATTTGCACAGTAGGATTTCACTCCCCGCAACAGGGCGAGTCAAGAAACCACATGCACGCGCACGGGTGAAAGTGAAGCCGAAAGTGAAGCCGAAAGTGAAGCCGAAAGTGAAGCCTAAAGTGAAGCCGAAAGTGAAGCCGAAAGTGAAGCCGAAAGTGAAGCCGAAAGTGAAGCCGAAAGTGAAGCCGAAAGT
>JAUJYS010000024.1:0-39401 GCA_033995665.1 Melogona broelemanni | reverse complement strand
GGGGGAGGCTTTGAGACGGGTTAACAAGTTTAAAGAAATTAGTCGACATGTGTGCCCAAGATCCGGTTACTTTTTGGACGCATTTAAATCCGGGATCTGGTGATGACTGAGCTTGATGGAGACTGACGTCTGCATATGACGATGCGCAGATGCAGCCCGACGACGACCTTATGATTTATTCGTTTCCCGATAATTTTCGGCGTGGCGTCTGTCATGTTAATTTCGGCTCTCTGGTTTTTATTCGTGCCCCGCCTCACGCTTTTCGTTTTCGAACCCACGCTCGCGCGATAATCGAGAGGTCAGGGGTTATCGATGTTGTGATGTTTTTTTTTTCTTCCTCTCACACTCCCGCCTAACATGATTTTTGCGAGCGGGCACGGCGATATAACGGTAGCATTATTCCGCATCGTGAATGCGAATTTTTTTTTGAGGATTTTAATCGTGCGTCTCGCGAACCAGTTGAAATGAATGAAATGAATTGGTCAAAATATAGATTTTGGTGTCAACAAGATTTACCCACGTCATACATCGTAATTAAAAATTAATTAAAAGTGCTATCCATATCAGTATTACAATCACCATTTTTTTAAATGTTCTGAGTTGCACTACAGGAGATCCTTTAACACTCAGGAGTGACAAGTAAAAAAAAAAATCAGAAGAGTAAACGAGAGTCCGCACCTGGATCATCGCCATCTTAATCTGTCTTTTTACCGACTAAATCGAATTAGAATTGGCGATATAATTTATAGAAATGATTGAGTCATCCTTGCAAAAGTTATCAAAAAATATTTTGTTTCCAGTCGCGATTTATTGACGTTGTCCCCCAAACATGGCAAACACTCTCTGCCCACTTTTAAGTCACCCCTTTCGTCGACGAGCGAGCGGTTTACTACTCGTGCTTCCTGTTTGTCACCTTCTATTTGCGGCTTCTTCAATTTCTGAAAAGCTTTTCCAACTTATTATGCGCTGCGACGTAAGCCGCTTAAATGTTCAACATACGACTTGTTACTTAAATTGATTTTCTTGTCAAGCTGGCTCGAACATATGAGGAGTGCTTACAAACAACACGCTGAATATTTTATTTTTCATTGCGGTAACAAATTCATTTTGTCAGCAATTTCTGCTTAAGGAGAAAAAGGTTGCTGTTGCATTTATGATGGCTTAAGAACAACATATTAATATATCCACCAATCAAATGCATCAGCTGGTTGCCATGGCGATAGAATATGTTTTGTACAAGCACCTCTGTTGGTAGTTTGTAAAATGTATTGCCGAGACTGACGAACAATTAATTTTCCGATTAATTAACGATAAATTTGTCTATTAATTTTCCGATTAAATTAACGATTAATTTTTTATTGTTTATCTTTTATGAGTTGTTTATCTTCCTCTAATTTGCTGTCTCAGTTCAACTCGCTTGATTGCCGAGATCTGATCAGTGGGTGGCACCCATTTTCGATCAATTAAATGCTATTATTCCTAGAGCATACGAATGAACGGGTGATCTGTCCCAACAGCAAAACCACTGTCTGCGCAATCCCGCAATCTCAAGTGTACTAAAAAGTTCAACAGTCCCAACCACTTGGCGCTTGACGATCACAGTCTCATCATTTATTAGAGAAAATATTATTTTGGGCCACCGAGCGCAAATTGTATCACGACTGAGTTTGACTTTCTAGGCATCCAATTGATATTGCACGTGTTTGTTGACGCCTGACACGAAACAGGGTAGCCCCACCAAAAGTGGAGAAACATACGTGACAAAAAAGGAGGTCGGCAACTGTGGTTGTCGGTCAGCGAGCGACTGGACAAGCACGAGATGATGTTGGGTGGAGAGGGGAGGGGGCACACGATTTATACAATGTTAAACTGTAGCGGTCAGCGGTTCGTCTTGAATTATGTAGTTTTCGTTTTGCGCGCAGAATGGACAGTCGAGCATTGTATACACGCGAATAAATTAGCCTACTTTACGTGAACGGTTTTTATGAAAAAAGTGTGGTTGGTGTGGAAAATTCTCGTGGTTGTTTAACCGAATGGAGACGGTTAACTGGATGGAGTTAAAAAATAAAACCAGAGAAGTGATTATGTAAGGCTCAATCTATGTAATCAGAGTTTTTTGCAGAATTTCATGCAGTTATCCAATTTTTATTTTTTATTTTCACTTTGAATGTTAGTGGTGTCTTTTGGATCTTTAATGTAGCGTACACATGATATTTATTAGTGCTGCGTTATGTCGTTCCAAATAATATGTGGATCACAGTTGAGATTGGATTACTTTTTTGAATCTCAGATCGGAGAATGTAAAAAAAAATATTATAATAACATTATAAATATTAAAATTTAATTATTTCTCGTGAATTAAAATTTAATTATTTTTCGCCTTTGCTAAGATCGGAGGTTTCTGAAAGGAAGTGTTTGGTGTAGTGGTTTGCGTGTCAGACTATACCCGTGAGTGACACGGGTTCAATTCCTGACAGAGACCGTCGGATTTTTTTCGGGCAAAATATCATAAATTCCTGCTTCAGATTTTCTTCAGAATAAAAGTAAATAATTTAGATTCGTGTGATCGATCGATACATTTTTATTAAAAAAACTAACAAGAAGGAATTAGGAGTTCAGAGAATTCAGTGTTGCCGTCGATCATCCTCATGGTCAAGGATACACATTTACATTTTTATTATTTTTAAATTTGATAATTTCACGCATTTTGCAGTGAATTTGAATCTTGTTTTTATGCACCACATAGGTCAGAATTGCAGTTACGATGCGCTTTCGGATGCTGCCGTTATTAGCCAAGTATCTTAGCTTTAGGGGAGAGAGACCCAGGAGTGAGATGAATCTCTCTGGAAAGGGGGTGTGGACATGGTTGAGGGAGAAGAGGGAGGTTGAGTAATGACGAGAGCTGAGAGAGAGGTACTGGTGGAATTCCGCGGGGCAGCCCGGGATTCGGAGCGGGTTGGCTACCCCCGCGACCTTGAACGGGGTTTGGCCGATGGGTCGTCCGGGGGAATGACGAACGCCGCCGTGTCCTGCCTGGGGAATCGAGAGGGGGCTGGGGGACGTCAGCTTTTCAGAGAACGAGCCAGATCGAATTACGCGCGATACCAGAGAGTGATTGGCAAAAATAGACGAAGAAAAAAATCGCCCCCCTGTAATGCCTGGCGCACATTGCAGGCTGATCTGTCACTTGCATGTTTTTTTATACTTTTTTTGAATCTCCATTGGTGAAATTGGTTTGATTTTTCAATTGTATCACCGTTTACCACATGGTACTTTTCCGACACATCAAAGTAAGATGTTTTGGTAATGATTTTTTAGAGAATTGTTTATCAGGTGCTTGATTGAACCTCTTAAAAGATAATTTCCGCTATGTGTATTTTTTTTTGGCTCACTCGGTCAATATCGTTTCTCTATTCGTGCAGGCCGCCTCTGACCTATTGTATCGTGACACTGACATGATTTATTGTGTTTAACTGTCATGTGCTAGACAGCAGGTGCGCTCAATTTTATTTTGAGCGATTGTCAATCAATCGTTCAGCTGCTCATGTAATGATACGTCTGCCACGCTGATCAAGGGCGACCGACGTCTTCAAATTCCTAAATTTAGCTCCAATAATCGAAACTATGGTCATCAGAACTTGTCATATGTCCTTGTTATGGTTTAAAATTAGCAGTGTTGGGTTCGTTTTTTTTTTTAAATGAACATGTTCCAATTCCCGTTTCTCGCATGAAAAAATAAACTAGTTCCCGTCATACTTACTCAAAAATTAAAAGGTAGTTTCTTTTCAAAAGGAACCTGTAACTTTTCCGTTCCTTTTGGGTTTCTTAGATTTAAAAATATATTTTTAAAAAATCATTTACGGGAACTAATTAAAAAAAAAAAAAAATTGTAGATTTGCGGACACAGACCAAAGGCTCTATACAGACCAACATATTTAACAATTTCTGTTTGAAGCTGCAAAATTGTTCCGCTGACGACAAACTTTGGAAAATTGTACTCTTAAAAAATTGAAAGTTTTGGCAAAAGGAACCCTTTACCCAGAATAGGAACCCCGTTCCAGTTCCTGAAAAAAGGAACCAATTCCCGTTCCAGTTCCTCAAAAAAGGAACCAGTTCCTAGGAATGGAACTTTTCCGTTCCGTTCCTACCCAACACTGAAAATGAGTAGCATGCGCGAAACGAAAGTAATCATCTCCCCTTGAAGCACATGTAAAATTACAAGTCCCAGCTCAATTTAGCGTACCACACTGTGCATAAAGTCTCAAGTTTTAAATTTTATTCACATTTCCGTCACCTTGGCCGTCGAATCGACTCGCAGCTCCAATAAAATAGGTTTCTAGTAACTCGGATAACCTTAATATCTATTTGCTGTTTCAACACCTTACTTCCCCCTAGTCCTATCGAGATCAAACATGTGTATCAGATAAGTTGTTCGAAATGCAGTGTTCGGTTTATACGCACGAGCGATTTTGCGAAGTGATTTTAGATTATATTGTTTTCTCCTTGTCAAGTACTGGATTGCTCTTGAATGAAAATTCGCGTCGCCACCTTGGGGTGCAGGGTCGCACCGCCATCTAACGAGCAACTGATGAAACCTACGTTTTCGGCGTTTTTTTGTACGAGTAATGATGTAAAGGCACGCACAAACGGCGCCATTTTTTTCTCGCTGATCGGAATGGTGAACGACTTCTAACTTTTTAATGTCTTCTCAGGAAAAAAAAACGATGACAAACTAAACAACAAATTCTTAATGGCCACATGTACCTGATGTTTAATTGTCACACACCAATCTGTTATTCCTAGAGTTAAATTTAAAGTGCGTGAGCATATTGAGATTAATGACGATTAATGAACAAATAATGTTTTAATATTTCATAAGCATTTTAATATTTATTGTGTGTATTAAAATATTAATAGTAATAATTATCATTGCATTCCCACGAATATGACTAATATGCTCCATTGTACTATGTTGGTGTAGCAATAGAAATATGTGTCTGTATCAAATTATATTCCCCAGTCTCTTCCGGGTTTCTTACCGGCCCGCTACATTTTCCTCCTTTCTTAATTATATGTTTGAGACTACCTATTCTTAAAACAACAGGCAGCGTTGCTCTTGTTTTCAATTTTATTTTTCTTTATTAGCACAACTGTCGAACCGTAAGAAAGTAAACATGGTGACAAGTTGACGTGATTTATCGTTGTGGGTAGCACAGTTTACGAATTGAAATCGAAGTTTGTTTCTGTTTCCAACTTTGCTAATTATATATGTCTTGGGCCAGTTACTCTCGTTTAGTTCGCCTTCATGGTTGTTTAAAAGTGCGCGGTTAGTTGGCAGCACTGCACGACATCTGATAATTAAATAATTATAGGCGACCGTTGAATACGGGACATGCCTCTGTAAATTTGAACCATCAGCGAACCGTAACACCAGTCCCTATTTGCCAAAATTTTAATTGCCACAGTGATTTCAAAACAATTTGTAGAAACGTTAACGAGGGGTGGATCAAGGCCCGTTCACATAGCCGATTTGCGATCGTGGTTGTGACCCATCACCGCCGTCGTGTACTTTTATTTTCACCAGATGAGGTAACGATATGTAAGGAACCGCTTCTTAGAAGGTCGCCAGGGAGCACTGTTACTAAGTTCATACTCACTTAAGAAGGCAGAGAAATTTCTAAACAATTTTTTTTTTCTGTGAAAATTTTTAAACACTTGAATTTATGGATACTTGTAAAAAAATTGACGCTGCCGCTTTCCTGATTTCTGTGTGTAATTTGTTTTTTGTGTGTACATTGTTTTTCTTTCTTTTGCGGTGCGTACGGTCTTTCCCTGTCTTTAACTGTTCCTAGCAGTTATTTTTTAAACTCACGCTGCGCGCTTAATTTCGTTATTACATCTATCTGTTACAGTTGTTTAAAAAATATTCACGCTGGACGCGCTTTTTCTAACATCTGAGTGTAATTTACATTTTCTTTTTAAATATTTGCGCTGCGCAAGCTCTTCGGTCAAGACAAAAATGTATGGCAACAATGATTTGTTGTCTGGATTAAATGTTGTCTGGAAACTGGATTTAATTTTTCAATACAAATCGTACTGATTCACCCAATCCACGGCCAGATCTTCGGGACGAAAATTTAGTTTATGGATTGACGTCTGTGAAGGCGACAATTGCATAGGCTCTTGCAAGCCGTAGCCATCATCTGAATACATTTGACTGCGTCTGTGCGGCCGCGTCCTTCAATTTGTCATTTCTCTATTGTGTTGGCGTATGGCGGTGACGCTGTTTACGCACACACCACTTTCGCATAGGTGCGAACCGCCCGTCTATTTTTCCTCCACATTACCACATTAAAGTGCGATGTGATTGCGGCGACCATGGTGGCTGCACTCGAAAGCTTACTCTACTCGCTTGAATCGATTAGTCCTGCACTCGCAGCAAAGGGGGGTGTTTGGCTGAGCTAATAAATGTCGTTGGTGAAATTCGTTTTCCTGTTGGTGTGCCGGGGCGGTCCATTTTCAGGTGGGCAGCTTGTCGGTTCTTAGAAGGTTGGGCGCCCAACCCAGACGTGGTGGAGTGGTTAGCGCGACGGATTGCGACATCCCTGATCGCTGGTTCAATTTCCGACCGAGGCCTCTAAAATTTTTTTGAATGTTTGGCATTTTAAATTTTTGACGTTCGAAATTTTTGCGAGGAAAATAGAATATAAATACATTTGAGGAACCCGTACCTGTACGTTGTCAGGTACACCTTGAAGATGCTTAACTAGGTATGAATCTTAGGAGAGGAAAAATTGTCATATTGTCCCCTTGGACGTTGAACGGAAATGTTTGGTATGTTCCATCAACAATAGTTTAGTGAAATACGGACGCAAGACTTATCCTAACGTGGTCTCATTTTGAAATACGAAAAAACAAATGTCCTTGATTTGCATAATCGTGACCTTGATGAAACCCGCGGGGAAGGGCGTTCTCTTTTACTTTTGCGTAGTTTTTGCACTACGTTGCCAAATTCACTTGGTGACAACATGTGTTGCAGGCGCCGCAAGTTACGCTGACATCGCCTTTCATTTGCAATAAATGCCACCGTGTACATTGTGCAACTGCTCTGACGGTATATACTACCTGGAACTATGAATGGCTTGTCATTCAGATAAACATACGCTTTCGCACTTCTCTATATGCCCAAGTTGCAAATTGCAAGCAGTAGGATTCGTCACTTGCATAAAATGAGAGATAAGGATATGAGATCCAAAATTATGAGGTGCTTAATTTACTCGGATGCTTCGCAAAACTCTTGTTATTAATGTTGTTGTTATTTTTATTGTTATTGTGTGTAATGCTATTTCAGACTTTTTAAGTTTTGACCTGTCGTAAATATCACTAGGAATTTATGTAGGGATTCTAGCGATATTTACTGTACATGACAACTAATTCCATTGCATTTAATAATACTAAAAAAAATGGCCCGGGATAAGGGAGACGGAATATTTTTTCAAAAAATTGGATTTTTTTAAAATAAAAAGTGGAATAGGGAAGTGGAATGTTATTTAAAAATTTAAAAATATAATTATTAAAAAAAAAAAATCCACGCCCCCCTCCCCCGCAAATAGTCGAACCAACGTCAATATGAAGGCGCTTGTCACTGACACACACATACACCATTTTCATTATTATAGTAATAGATAGTTTAGTTTATAATTATCTTCATTTATGCACTGCACGTGGAGTGATGTAAATTCCATTTATGGCACGTGCATCATTCAAATTGATCGTGCCCACTGTCAAGTTGGGATGCATTTGTAATTTGCGCCACTGCGATTAAACGGCAAAGAATAACAGTTTCGGTAATTATTATCTTCAAGTTATAATATCTCAACAAGCACTGTTTAGTTTTCAACAGTGAGGCTATTTCAAACTTTTGAGATTTTAGCTGTCGTGAATACTACTGCAGGAATAAAGGTACCCTTCTTCGGTGTACTCAACAATTTTTTATTGAAGTTGGCAAAAGTTGGACTCCTGATTAAGGTGTCTGTATGGCGTGACTTATGCATACAATTTTTGTCCTGCTGTTGGGGCTTTCAAGTATGCATGCACTCCAGCAAGAGTTTGGCCCTCGGCTGCGCGAGACTGACTCACTTAATTAATTTTCGTAATAACTTAATCCTGTTTTCTCTTATCTGGCCGAACGGTTGCAGGGGTGGGGGAGGGCGAGTAGTAGCAAGCGCCTGTTACGAAACGGTTACTACCTTGTTTATGTGTGTATTTATGACCATAGAGAGGAACACAGACTTGGAAACGAGCCACCAAACTCTCTGCTCATGTCGGATTATGGCTTGCGGTGGGGACGGGGGATATACTGGTTGCGAAGGCTGGCCCGAGTACTGTACCAGCCATTAATGTGCCCACTTTTATGGATTCTGTAGGTATCTCCTTTATTAGTCCCTATATAAATCGTCGCTTTCGATTGCAGAAATATGCCATCGTGGTTTGGGTGGTTTTAGGAATCAGCTGATCTGGTTGTGACGAAAGAATATGAAAAAGAAACGCGTTATTCAAGGAAGGCACAGAATGTGCTAGAGTGCAGTTGTCATATTCGTTAGCATTGAGATCAGTCAGTACTAACTATGACGTAAAAAAATAATTAAGTTCATTTCACTGTCTCGTTCATTTACACAACTCTCTCGGTCGGTTGAGGTAGTTTCCAGTGTTGAGTTCGTTCCTTTTGAAATGGAACAAGTTCCAGTTCCCGTTCCTCCAATGAAATAAGGTTCCTCAAAAATTAAAAGGAACCTAGACGTTCTTAAGTTCCATTCCAAAAGCAACCTGGAACTTTTCCGTTGTTTTTCGGTTTCTTCGATTAAAAATATTTATAAAAAAAAACATTTGCGTAAGCAACAGGCTACAGGAATGGATATAGTGCACGCCTAGTAACAGGACAAATGTAGATTTTCGGAGACAGACCAAAAGAAAAAAAAAAATTTAGCAATTTGATGCTGCAAAATTGTTCCGCTGACGACACACTTTGGAAAATTGTATTAGTATAAAATTGAAGGTTGCGGCAAAAGGAACCCCCGTTCCAGTTCCTCAAAAATGAAAAGGAACCAGTTCCTACGAATGGAACTTTTCCATTCAGTCAACTCTGCCCAACCCTGGTAGTTTCGAGCGTTTTTAGGTCGGTGCGTTTTAAAGTGTGCAGTTTAAAGCTTTGTTAAAAGTTTAACTTTGCTTAAGTTTTTTTCTGCTTATTTAAGTTTGATTTTAGTTTTTTTTAATGTTTTTTTTCTGCTTATTTAAGCATGCAATTGAATTTGTTCGTATAGATTTTTTTTCATAATTTTATTGTTGAATTCATTTTTCTCAAAATTACAAATGCGTTAGCAGCATGTATAACAGCATCGGCAGGACAAAAATGTTTAAATACATTTTTATGAAATGTTGATCTAGAGTTTCTAAATTTACGTGTATTGTCAACAAATACTTTTCGATTTATTTGTGCAAATAATTTCTGAGTTTAACAATTTGGGCCAAACCATTACCCCACCCCAGTGCTACCGTCTTCGCAACTACCACATATACGTTGAATTTATTTGCCCGATACGGTTGAAAAGGGTTCGCAATTAAAGTGTGCTGCGATGCTGCCAGATCTCAAATTGCACCTGGCTGCCGTGATGATGGTGTTAGGTGTCGGCAGACCTTGACCAAAGCTCGCTGGGAGAGGAATTTTTTGAATTACAATTCCTCGCATGCGCATATAAACCCCAAGTATGGTGGTCGAGTTCTACAAAGGTCTTGCACTTCGAGAGCACCACTGCCAGATACCATGGCAGTGGTGTTGGCCCAGGAATGTCGATTAACGTCATAAACGTCTTGGACACGTCGCCGGGGAAACACGATTACAATTCTGTTCTGTGAGCATGGAGGCCTAACCTGCGCGATAGGAACACCGGTATCGGTGATAACGTGGCTACAATTCGTTTCGAACAAACGTGAATTGTTGTTTATGAGTGTCTCGTTAAAAATTGGCTAATTGATTTATTGCTTCGTTAGAGTTATACGAGCCAATTTTGTTTTCCGGTATTCTCATGTTCTGCTGTTTTTTTAATTTTTTTATTGTTGAATTCACGAGTTACCTTTGTTTTTTGTCTAAGCTATTTATGTTAAACTCGAGTTTCGAGTGTCGAGTTTATAGAAGTGTATCCGAGTTAGCCAACGTCTTCTCATTTAAGGTTCACGTCTGTGTTTCTTCAAAAAAATTTAAACACTAGTCAATATCACTACAGGAGTTCAGTACTACTACTCTTATAGTAGTTGTCTCCTTTTTTAAGAACGGTTGGTTGCTTCAGCTAAATTAGAACTAAATGCACATGAATCGGATTACTACGATTTTATTATTAAACTTTACAAACCTTAAAGAAACATAAAAATGGCAAGCGGTGCGAAAGAGACTAAGGATCAACAGTGAGACAAAGCTTGTCATTTCCAGCTTAATTCACAAAAGAATGTAATGGTTTAAATGCTAAACTGTCCAATTTCACCGATATTCAAATGATCGACATTTATTATCAAAACTTCCAAAATTATCGACATTTATTATCAAAACTTCCAAAATGATCAACATTTATTATCAAAACTTCCAAAATGATCAACATTTATTATCAAAACTTCCAAAATGATCGACATTCTTCAATAAAAATAGTTTCTGTGTCCTTGAGGGGATTTACGACTAATATCAAAGATAATCTTATCAGCAATGGCTGCAGGAATGTCGAAAAGGGTGAACAATATGCTACGTTCGAACTGTACATGTTCATGTACATGATCATCATTGCCTGACTTAAATTTGTCATTATTATTAGTCAGTTAACAAGTATACCCCGAACGGAATTTACACAGCAGTGTAATCTTATTGTTATCTTTATTGACTAAATAGGCATCAGACTGTGGTAATCACGCATTTTGTTGCCCTGTGTGATCTACTTGTACTATCACATCAGTAGCCTTGCTTATGAATAACGACACGGAAAAAATCCGACTTGCAACTTTTCGAATTAATCAACGCATGTCGCACGAGTCTCTATTGTTCAGATGTGTCGATATCTGGGTTACTCTTGGCTACGTGACATTCTTTTCCCTATTGCCCTTTGTATTGTATTTATAGCTAATAAATCCAGTTTTAAATTCCAATTCTGTGCAAGTCAGTTAACGTTATTATAACCTGTTCTCTTCCCACGGATTTGGAATAGGTGTCCATAAATTGCAAGGTGTGAATTGATGTCTTCCAATATAGTTTGAGTTTTCAATCAGGAATTGATTATACCTTACGACACTGTAGGGAGGGATCGCATATTGACTCATCAGTCCACCTTAAGGTGCGTGTGAGATCTTACTCGCTGTGTCTGTCTGCACGGTCTGTGTACGTGATCGAATGACGACGCTTCTTTGGAAACCAGCTTTGAGGCTGCCGTCTATGGCGGTGACGTAATTCGATCACGTACCCGGTAAGTGTCCCCCTCCCGCCCACAGTGGATCGTGTAATGTCTGGTTGCGTTGCTTCGATTCACGTTTTTTTGCAAATTGCAATATTGGTACGGCGTTGGCGTGTGGCCTTCCGGTTCAACTTAACCCCCGAATATGTTTGTACTACCTCGAATATACTTGTGCAACGGGCATGGTATATGATTTGTGGCTTCGGATTTTCAAAGTTTTTCAAAGGAAAATATAATTGCGTGAGCGCTTATAAATGTGGAAAAACAAAAATGTTCTATGGAATTATACTGGTTCGTATCAAATCGAATTAAACAGATCGGTTTTTTCTCCCGTTATAAGGTCAGTTAACGGTACGTGTGAAGTACCCTCAAGTCATTTCGATCCCTGGTGACCTTGTAGATAAATGATCTCTAATGTTGTCGGAAACAAATTGAAAGTCGGCTATCCATGTTCAGCATTCATATCGAAATTGCTTTCGTGACATTAGTCTGAAAATTTCAAACATACTAGTGTACAAGCTTTAGTGTTTTTACTGTCAAATTGACGTTGCATGGTACCGAGTAATATATAGTCTAATTTTGTGTTTGTTTTATTTTTTGACAGGTTCACCGGCTTATTCCAATGAGTGATCCGAGCTGATGTTAGCAGACGCCATGTCGCAACGCGAAGATGTAGTGAATTTTGAAAAGGGGCGAATCAAAGCCCTACAAGAGGAGCGCTTGCACATTCAAAAGAAGACGTTCACAAAATGGATGAACTCATTTTTAGTCAAGGTAATTTAAATTGTCTAATTGTTCCGTTCAATAAAAATTTGAAAGTGTCTGATTTTACTTGTATTTCGTTATAAGAAATAAATCAGTGGGATTCGTTACATGAACATTTACCAGAAAACATTATGAAACACTTTAACAAAACTTCAATATTATAAATTTGTTATTGTTGCTTCGAAATAGTGCACCCTGGGCTTAGTTCTAAAATAATGAATACATAACCATTTACTATTTTTTTAAATACGTGCTTTTTATGAGTGAGATAGCATGATGTCAGAAATAACTTTTTGAGAGTGTTACCACACATATTTCACATGCGTGACTGCATTGCTGTGGCCTTGCATATTTTGATCTTCATTTTTGAAATTCCTGACGGTTTGCTTTGGCTAATATTTCCTTCCTCCGGTTATTCATGAGCATATGTTAGCGTTCTCATATTTTGGAATGAATATAACTTTTAAGCACAAATGACCTTCAGCTAAACAAAAAATGAACATCTTCGAATTATTTTTATTTCCATAATGCCGATTAATGTAATATTAAGAGTTTTATATTTATTATTATTGATACAGCAAGTAACCCAACAAATACCGAAAACTGCATTCACTTCCTAGTTAAAATTTTCAGAATATACATTTTTGAACGCTCAGTAAAGTTCTGCTTGATTATGTATTTTGAAGGCTCGAATGGAAGTGGAGGACCTCTTCACCGATCTGGCGGATGGTCGGAAGCTGTTGAAGCTGCTGGAAATCATATCTGGAGAGAAATTGGGCAAACCGAACAATGGAAAGATGAGGGTACATCGAATCGAAAATGTGAACAAAAGTTTAGCATTTCTGCACACCAAGGTAACTATTTTGCATTTCCAACTACTAGTTTAATAGCGTCGTACCTTTTGTGAGGTAGCAATCGTAGTAGTTTTGGGTAAATATTAATTTCTTTATCCTCTGGTAATAGGTGCGACTGGAGAGCATTGGTGCCGAAGACATAGTCGATGGAAATCCCCGACTCATTCTGGGTCTCATATGGACGATCATCCTCAGGTTCCAGATCCAAGAAATCGAAATCGACGTTGTAAGTACAATGAATGAGCTTATTTTGAATTGACGCCACCAATATTATTTATTGTGGCAGTTTTACTTTTTGTAAAAAAATATTATTTATGTAGTAATATCTGGTCATCTAATTGCTTTTAAAAATTAATTTCAGGATGAAGACAACGAATCAAGTGAAAAGAAGTCTGCCAAAGATGCCTTACTTTTGTGGTGTCAAAGGAGGACTGCAGGGTAATTATTTCTGTCGCTGATAGATTTCAAGACTGGTCGCATTTTTTTTGTCCACTGTGTGTGACCATTTGTGCCTGAACAATCACAAATGCTACAGAAAATATTGTATTTCCTTAGCGGTTTTGCGGTTGTGTTTGAAGGGACGTAATATTACAGCGTGAAACGCTAAACATTTTTGCAGGTACCGTGGCGTCAATATCTCAGACTTCTCGTCAAGCTGGCGAAGTGGTCTGGGCTTCAACGCCCTCATCCACGCGCACAGGCCCGACCTTATCGACTACGAGGGCCTCAACTCCAAATCGCACATGGACAACTTGAACAACGCCTTTGATATCGCCTACCGAGAGCTCGGAGTTGCCAAGCTCTTGGATGCCGAAGGTTTGTCATCCAATTTTGTAATTCTTTGGAAAAAAAACAAAGAAAAAAATGTGTAATTAAAAAAGAAAATAATAATTTCAAGGCAATCAATTGAATCGGATCCTGAAAAACTTGACTGTAACCTTTCACCTATTTTTACCTTTCAGATATTGACACCCACAAGCCTGACGAAAAGTCAATCATCACCTATGTGGCCTCCTACTACCATACGTTTGCCAAAATGAAGACCGAAATGAAAGGCGGAAGAAGAATAGCCAATGTGAGTCCGTTTCTTATGTTTAAAGTGGCGATCTGTGTGTGTGCGTGTAGCAAAGGCATATTCAAGTTTTAGTTAAATTGTTAAAAGTTTCAATATTAAAAAAAAATTGACAAAGGTTAGCGAAAGGTGAGACAACGTATTAATATATTTTACTATTTGTTAGATGGTTGCTCAAATTATGGACGCCGACCACCAGAAGGTGGCCTACGAAGGATTCACGTCCAAGCTCATCGAATGGATCCAACTGAAGCTTGTCGAACTTGAGGACCGAGATTTTCCTAATTCCCTGGATGGCATTCAAACCGAGTTGCTGAAGTTCAAGAAATACAGGACAGAAGAAAAACCACCCAAGTAAGTTATGTGCGTTATATGGCGTAAAGGCAGAATTGGGGTCAAAATAATTTCATCGTACGTTTATTGAGTACTCGTCGAAATTAATCTTCGAAAATACCTATTCATCTGAAACACCAACTCTTGAAAATATGATTTAATTCGGCGAGGACTAACAAAAGCAGCTGCCTCGCAACAGTTTTGTTTATTTGTAAGTGTATCTTTTAAAATAATCCCGATGATTAACTGAATGTGCCCTCTATTAACCTAAAGGTACCGAGAGAGGAGCGAGATCGAAGCTATGCTCTTCTCCATTCAGACCAAATTAAAATACCTAGGCCAGCCGCTGTACAACCCACCCGAGGGTAAACTGGTTCACGACATCGAAAGGGCGTGGGAACAGCTGGAAAAGTCGGAACATCGTCGCGAGGTGGCACTGCGCAATGCTCTGTTGGAGCAGGAGAAACTGGAGCAACTGGCTTACAAATTTGAGAGAAAGGTAACTTATCACGCTCCCCATGTCATGTGCTGACGGATCAATCTATTTAATAGAAGTTTCATGCTCTTTTGCCTGAATTGCAATTTGATTATGCTTCTTTTCGTTATCAAATTCAGAGCGTTCTCCGTGAGGGCTACTTGAAGGAGATGATTCAGGTGTTGTCGGATCCCCGTTACGGGAGCAACATTACTCAGGTTGAGGCGACATTAAAGAAACACGAAGCAATTAGTGCGGACATATTTGCGAGGGTAAGTGAAATTCACACGATATGTTCAAATGTTCATTTGTTAAGTTGAAATGTGCATTCATTTAAATTTTGTCTAGGACAACATCGACCCTATTTGAAGTTTTTCTTCCGAACGAATCACATCATAATCTGTGATGCTAAATTATGGTTTCCCTTTTGACGTTTGCAGAAAGAGAGGTTTCACGATTTATCGAACATGGCTGAAGAACTGGAGCGACGTAACTACCACGGAAAGGATCGCATAAAGAAGCGGTAAGAGTGAATAAAAATTCCCTAGCTGTATTTTTTCAGATTAGCAATACTTTTATTACTCTCTAAAAGTGTGATTAATTGATCATTGTTCACGCCATTTTTCAGAGAGGAAGACGTACTGGAAAGGTGGAGGATGCTCCTGGAGCTCCTCGAAAAGCATCGTCTGGTTCTTCACGCGTATAGCACACTGATGGGACTGCTACGGGACATTGATACAGTTCTGTCCGGGATCAAATCGATGGAGGTATATCATGACTAAGTGCGGCGGATCGATTTTGTGTTTGTCTTCCTACATCTTCAGTTAGTTTGAACGCCCTTGTTTGTTGCTGATCATTGCAGGTCAATTTGGCTGCGGAGGATCTTGGCAAGCATTTGTGGGCCATCGACGATATGGTCCAAAAGCGTGCGCTGATGGAGTCACAGATTGCCGTCCACGGAGAGACAGTCAAGAGGCTCAACAAGCAGGCGGCGCAGTTTGTGGCTACCGGCCACAAGGATGCGCCCGTCCTGGAAAAACAAGTAGAAAAACTCAACAACGAATTCAATCGGTGAGACTTACTTTTCGCTACTATTTCACTGTTTGTATAATTTCGGATAAAATCAAATATTGGGATCTGTTCTCAGTATATTAATATGCAAATAAGAATATAGGGACGATTCAAGAAAATTTTTAAGTAAAAAAATTCAATTTAATTGTTATCGCATGCTCGGCTTGCATGATCATTGCATGCTCGGACAGCAACCACCACCATGTTCTTTTAAACTTGTTAAACTTTTTTTTTTTTTTAAATAATAAACTTCGTTGTTTTTTGTTTTTTAATTGTCTCGCCGGATTAATTCTAATTTATTTTCTTAATACGTTTAATTCACATTTTTGTGCTTTTTAGCAATACAAATTTGAAATAAACTTGGTTTAGTGTTATGAAAATCTGAATCCATTCTACAAAAAAAAATTCAGTAGAACCACTCATGGTAACATTGTTTACGTTCCATGTACCATTTTTTATTATCACCGTAGACTTATTTATTTTTGTTACACTTGTTCCCTAGCCTTTGCCAACTGAACAAGGCCCAACAGGCACAGCTGGAGGTGTCACGCGCCCTGTCCCAGTTCGTGCAGGACTACGAGGAGGAGGAGGCGTGGGTGGTGGAAAAGCAGCGCATCTGCAAGGCCATCGTATCCGGCAAGGACCTGCGCGCCGTGCTCAGCCTGCAGCAGAAGCACAAGGCGCTGGAGGATGAGATGCGGCCGCGCTGGCTCAAGGCCGAACAAGTGATGCGAGCGGGCGAGGCCCTGGTCAAAGAGCACCCGGAGGAGGCAGCTGAGGTACCGGCCCGACTGGACAGCCTGCGCGACAAGTGGGAACAGCTGCATCGGTTGGCCGAGCTGCGACGCAAGCAGCTGGAAGACGCGGCCGAGGCCTACCAGTTCTACGCGGACGCCAACGAAGCCGAATCGTGGATGAACGAGAAGCTGCCGCTGCTGGGCAACGAGGACTACGGCAAGGACGAGTCCAGTGCCCAGTCGCAGTTGCAGCGACTCAACCATCTGGAAGGCGAGGTGCGAGCCTACGCCGTTGACCTCAGTCGACTCAACGAGGAGGCTGATGAGCTCATCGCCAAGGGCATCACATCGCTTAATGTGAGTTTTATGTTCCTTATTTTTTTTATCGGATACTAACTTTTCGCTATGAGTTCATTAATTTAATTATATTTTTGCGCTAAATAATTTTTCTTTCATCTCCTAACTGAACCGGAACTCCGGTGTCCCATTAGTTGTGAACGCCTGAAAAAAAGTTTTAATTTTATTTATCTAAATAAATAAAATATTTTTTGGTTAAATGTATTATAATATTTTTTGATTGAAGATTCAGTTATAACAAATATAAACTTCAATAAATCGATATTATACTGCAATGGATATATTTTTCCAATTCATTGAAGTATTGTTTTCATAATTATTTTCGAATAAATGTTTCTGTTGACTACCGGTACCAGTGGAACACAAGTGCTCGGGATACCATTGTCCCATCTATAGTGGAACATGGCCTGGTATAGCTACTACAAATTTCCATTATTTTACATGTATTTAGTAGTGGTACGTCAGGGAAATTGGACTATTACGACAATGAATGATGAAATTTTAAATTCTATGTTGTATCACTAGATTCTTACTCTGCGTTTTTAACCTTTCCAGCTGACAGAGGAGGCACCCGTGGCCGTGCAGGACGAGGTGGAAGAATACGTTGAAGAGTGGAAACTGGTGCCGCAAGAGGTCGAGGTGGAGGAGACGGTGATCCGCGAGGTGATGACGGACATCGTGGAAGAGCGTCGCATTGCTCAGGTGCGCGCCCTCTATCCCTTCAACGGCCAGGGCATGGACATGGCCAAGGGTGAGGTCATGATCCTGCTGCACAAGACCAACGCCGACTGGTGGAACGTGCGCAAGGCCAACGGCCAGGAGGGCTTCGTGCCGGCCTCCTACATCAAGGAGGTGGAACCCAAGGTGGTGCGCCGCGTCACCAAGAAGCCGACCAAGGTGCCCGAGAAGGTCAAGGTCAAGAAGGTGGTGACTCGCAAGGTCATGGTGCGGCGGCTCAAGGATAAGCCCGCCCAGCTGGCCACGGCCAAGACGCTGAAAAAGCTGCAGGGTCGCTCAGAGGACACGGAGACAGTGGAACAGCGTCGGCAGAAGATCAACGACAAGTACGAGCGACTGAACAAATTAGCCGAGGTGAGTGGTCGATATTTTTTTTTTATACTGCAGGGTAGATACTCACCTGGAAAGTCAGAGATATTTTGGTTAAAAAGTAATAAATGTCTTGGGAACATTTTAAAATGAAATGTACTAAAATATCGAGCAGCGTGCGCTTTTTCCATAATTCTATGTGTTACTTATTTTTTTAAAAAGAGATGATGTCAGGGGGGGGGTGGAAATTGCTTGCGACTATAATTTTTTCCAGTAAGTCTTTGGAAATTTTGAATTTTTACATGGGATAGTCATGGAAATCTCAATTCTCTTTACTGGAAGTCATGCAAATTATCTAGTATTCTGTAAATTTATCGCCTTAAATGTACGATTTCATACTTTGTTTTCTTTAATTTATGAATTAATAATTTGCCTGTTTCTAATAGGATCGACGCCACTATTTAGAAGACGCCATCGAACTCTTCGCCTTCTACTTCGAATGTGGCGACTTCGAAGCGTGGATGAAAGAAAAGGAGAAGCTATTGGCAACCGACGACAAGACCGAAACTGTCGTAGCCCTGCAGCGAAAATTCGAGCGCTTCCTCACCGACCTATCGGCCAGCAGCAGCCGTGTCGACGACATCGACAAGATGGTCCTCGAGTTTACCAAGAAGGGACACCGGCAGCTATCGGCCATCCGCGCCCGCCAGCAACAGATCCACGATCGCTGGGACCGACTCAACCAGCTCAAGGACGACAAGGAGAAATCGCTGAAGGGGGCGTCCAGCGTCGAGCTCTTCAATCGCAGCTGCGACGAGGCTTGCGACTGGATGCAGGAAAAGATGAACAAGATGGACACCGATGACCTGGGCATGGATCTCAAGACGGTCCAAGCCCTGCAGCGCAAGCATCAGAATCTGGAGCGTGAACTGGCACCGGTGGAGGAGAAATACAACCGCGTCAACCAGTTGGCCAACTCGGTCAAGAACTCCTACCCGTCGGAGCGGGCCAACATTGACAAGAGGCAACTGGAGCTCCACAAGGTCTGGGAGGAGGTCAAAGACAAGGCCAAGGCCAGACGCGCTCGACTGGAAGGCGCCGTCGGCCTCCAGATCTTCAACAACAGTGCTAAGAACTTGATGGGATGGGTGGACGGCGTCAAGCAGGCGCTGAACAGCGAGGAGTCGGCCCGAGACGTTGCCACTGCCGAAAACCTGCTCAAGAAGCACCGCGACCTGGGCGACGACATCCGCGCCCACCAAGACGAGTTCCGTGAGCTGCAAGATTTGGGTGCCACCCTGTGTCAGGCCAGTCCGGATGCACGTGAGATCCGCGAGAAGATGGACCGCCTGCAGCAGGACAACGACACCCTGCAACGTGGCTGGAAGGAGAAGGAAGCCTGGCTGCAGCAGTGTCTCGACCTGCAGGCCTTCAACCGCGAGGCCGATCACATCGACGCCTCCACCAACAGCCACCTGACAGCGCTGGAGCCTGACCAGCTGGGCGGGACGGTGGATGAGGTCGAGGTCTTGATGCGACGACACGAGGACCTGGAGAACACCATGCAGGCGCAGGAGGAGCGGCTGATGGCCTTCGCAGACATGGCCGACCGTATGATCCGGGCCGGCCACTACGACCGTGACTACGTGGCTGAAAGGAGGGCGCAGGTGCTAGAGCGACGGGCGGCTGCCAAGCAGCGGGCGCAGGAACGCCGTCAGACCCTGCTTGACTCGCAGGCTTATCATGATTTTGCAGCGAACGCTGAAGAGATGAGCGCCTGGATTGCCGAGAAGATGCGAACTGCTGGGGATGAGTCGTACCGCGATCTCAGCAACCTGGAGCGAAAGCTCAAGAAGCATGAGGCATTCGAGAGAGAGCTGCGGTCCAACGAGGGCCGTCTGCGTAACATCAACGGCACCGGCGCCCACCTTGTGACCGAGGGTCACCACTCGTCGGACACCATTCGAGAAATCCTGGACAACCTGAACCAGCAGTGGGATAACCTGTGCGCCGTCACCGCGGACAAAGGGAGCAAGCTGCGCGAGGCGGCTGCCCTGCGGGCCTACCAGCGCACCGCCGAGGAACTGCAGGCACGTCTGGATGATATGGACAGCTCTTTACGATCGGAGGACCGCGGAAACGACCTACACGGTGCCAAATCCCTTCTCGACAAACAACTGGCTTTGGAGGCCGAGCTGGCAGCTGTGGAGGGCCGCATGGGCGATCTGGTTGATTTGGGCGAGGACATGGCCCGCGATGGACACTTCGACGCGCCTAGCATCGTCAAGCACATCGAGGACCTGAAAGATCGGTACGGTGACCTCCGCGAACCGTCCTCTGGTCGACGGCAACAACTAGAGGAGGGTCTCCGCTTCCACCAGTTCAGTTTCGAAGTGGACTCGGAGTTGCACTGGATCAAGGAGCACCTGCCCATCGCCAACTCCAAGGAGCTGGGTCAGAGCCTCCTGGAGGCGCAAAGCCTCAACAAGAAGCACGTCAAACTGGAACGCGAGCTGGTAGCCCACAAGCCAGCCGTCGACCGCCTGCTGGCCCACGGACACCAGCTGGTGGATGACAAGCATTACGCCTCTGCTGACATTGACGAGAAGTGTGAGCAGCTGAGCACGGCCTGGGTGGAGCTGGGTGAGCTGGCCGAGGAGCGTCGTGTCCGTCTGGAGCTGTCTCTGCGCGCCCAGCAGTTCTTCCTGGACGCCAACGAGGTGGAGGCCTGGATGAGCGAGAAGAACGACATCCTGGGCAGCCGGGATTACGGCCGCGACGAGGACGCCACCGTCAAACTACTCACCAAGCAAAAGGCGCTCGAACTGGAGATCGACACGTACAGCGGCATCGTGGCCGAGATCAGCAGCCATGCGCAAGCCATGATTGACACTCATCATCCGGACGCCAAGATCGTGCAGAGCCAGCAGCAACTCCTGCTCCAGCAGATGCGGGATCTGCAGAAGTTGGCCACCACCCGCCGACTGAAACTGATGGAGGCCCGCCAGCGCCACGAGTACTTCCGGGAGAGCGAGGAACTGGTGCAATGGATCGGCGAGCAGACACTGAGTGCCGGCTCCGAGGAGTTCGGTCAGGATTACGAGCACCTCATGCTGTTGCAGAACAAGTTCGACGACTTTAAGCATCACGTGGACACTCACCAGGATCGATATGCCCAGTGCCGCGAGCTGGCCAAGAAGGTGCTGGCTGCCGCCGACGATTCCCCGTTCGGGGACGAGATCCAGGACCGGCAGGAGCGATTGGAACGCGCCTGGCGGCAGCTGCTCGAACATATCAAGTTGCGCGACCAGAAATTGCAGGCGGCCGGTGAGATACATCGCTTCAACCGCGACGTGTCCGAGGCGTTGTCCCGCATACAGGAAAAATACGCTGCCATTCCCGACGATCTTGGCCGCGACCTCAACTCTGTGTCCGGCCTGCTACGCAAGCACGAGGGCTTCGAGAACGACTTGGTGGCCCTGGAGGCCCAGTTGCAGGTGCTCATCGACGACAGCGCCCGACTGCAGTTGGCTTACCCGGGCGACAACGCAGAACACATTCGCGAGCAGCAAGCCATTGTGGTGGAGAACTGGGACACGCTGCGAGAGAAGGCGGCCCGTCGCAAGCTGGAGTTGAAGGCGTCGTGCGACCTGCAGCGCTTCCTGGCATCTGTGCGCGACCTGACCGGCTGGGCGGTGGGTTCGCGGGCGGCCATCCTCACCGAGGAGCGGGTGCGCGACGCGGCGTCGGCGCAGATGCTCAAGGCCGAGCACGAACGATTGAAGGCCGAAATAGAGGCAAGGGAGGAGTCGTTCGCGACGGTGGTGCAGTCCGGCCAGACCATGGTAGCCGACGGCCACTATGCCGCAGCTGATATTGAAGAAAAGGTAATCTATTGTAAAAACTGTCTACTTTTTGATTGTGACTTTTCTATCAAGGTATACGGCGTTTTATTAAAGGAATCAATATACATGTATAATTATCATTTAAAAAAATATCATTAACTAAATCTCTGATGTCATTAAAAATACAAGTATTGCTTTATGTCGTTAATTCCTGGATTTGTTTGAGGAAAAATTAAATTTTCGATTCTGGGCTCGGTAAATTTGGCAACAATTGATAAAAATAACTTATTAATAATAGTAAAAAGTTTATTATTATTAAAATTTTGCTTTGCAATGAAGAAAAAAAAACACTTTAGAAAATACACCGTACACTATATTGCAGTCTGATTAATACAACTAAAAGTATTTGAACCTTTATCTATTTCTATTACCGTAATTTTTTTGCATTATAATCTCTAAAAAAAGTAAATGCTTATTTTGAGGGTGAAAATATTGACACTACAGGATTAAGTTTTAGTTTGATTCAAATTCCTCTCCACCACAGGTGAGACAACTATTAGACGCCCGTCAGAAACTCCACTCGGCCTGGCAACACAAGAAAGTGTTCCTCGACCAGCTGATCGACCTACAGTTCTTCCTCCGCGACGCCAAACAGTTAGACACCATCAGCGCCTCGCAAGAGGGCTACCTGACCAGCATGGTGGGCGGCACCACCGTGGAAGAGATCGACGCTGTCGTCAAGAAACAGGACGCCGTCGAGAAACTGGTGGTGGCCCAGGACGAGAAACTAGCTGCGCTGCAGGACCACGGCGTCAAGCTCATCGAGCAGCAGCACTTCGACGCGGCCGGAATCCGTAAGCGCATCGAGGAGGTGGCCACCCGTCGCGGTCGCGTCAAGGAGCTGTGTCAGAGCTGGAAGCAGCGGCTCAACGCCGCCCTGCTGTACGCCCACTTCAATCGGGACGTGGCCGAGGCCGAGCTGTGGCTGGAGGAGAAATCCAAGAAGTTGGCGGCCGAAGACTCGCGTTCCACCGACAACGAGATTAGTCTGGAGGATAAGATCAAGATGCTGCAGAAACACGTGGCGTTCCAGGCTGAGTTGGACGCTAACGAGGGACAGTTGCAACAGATTCGACAGAAGGGGGAGACACTTCTGGCGAGGCAGCACGAGGGGTCGCCGCACGTGCGACGACAGCTGGATAACCTCTTCCAGGTGAGGCATTTCCTTTACCATCTTATTGTTTCGGATGCCAAAATAATTATAAATAATTGTTGGGTAATTGATGTATCAAAATTAATTAGTTTTCTTCGTTTTATTAATAAAAATATTTTAAAGGTTATGTAAATTTACAGCATTATTGACAATGAAATGTTTTTTTTTCTTGCTTTACAGAAATGGCGCGATCTAAATTTGGCCTCGGAGAACCGTGGCCGCGGATTGGAGGAAGCGCAGGACCTACTCGAGTTCTACAACCAGGTAAGCCATAGTTACATCGATGCAATATTTCATTTTCGTAGCCAAAGATCGGCAGTATTAATTCGTATTATCCTGGTCACATTTAGTTAAATATGAAAATTAATATTTGTATTTTATTCTATTTAATTTATTTTATATCATAAATATATTTTAATCACACCAGTCGGTAATGCTTCAGACTGCGGTGCGGGCTGTCCTGGATTCGATTCCCAGCGTTTGACAGAGTATTCTGTGTTTACAGAGTATTCTGTATTCGAACCCGGGTACTGGTGAAAATATGCCCCTCACACATTGCTTAAGCAACACGAGGGGCACAGAATCTCCTGTAGTGCTATTCACTACAGTGAAAAAATTTCCTTTTTTTAAAAATTGATTTAGTACCGGTACCAAATTTAATATGATTTCTATTTAATTTAATTTCCACAAATAAGGTTGAAAAAGCCGAGGCCTGGATTCGCGACAAGGACATGTTGGTGCAGGCAGCCAACGTGGGTCGCGATTACGAGCACTGCCTGTCCCTGCAGCGCAAGCTGGACGACGTGTCGGACGTGCGCATGGACGACTCGCGCATGCGCACCATCAACGTGCTGGCCGACAAGCTGATCCGCCACGGCGGGGCTAGCTCGGACACCACGGCGCTGCAGAAACGTCGCGAGGAGCTCAACCTCAAGTGGCGCGCGCTGCAGGGCGCGCTGGAGGAGTACCGCGAGCAGCTGGCTGGCGCGCTGGAGATCCACGCTTTCAACCGCGACTGCAACGATACCAACGAGCGCATCTACGAGAAGGCGTTGGCTATGTCGGTAGAGGATTACGGACGGGACTTGTCCAGCGTGGAGGCGTTGCAGAGGAAGATGGAGGCGCTGGAGAGGGAGATGACGGCCATCGAGGGCAAGTTGCGAGAACACGACGCCGAGGCCAGGCGACTCATGCAGAAGTATCCGGACAAGGCGGGCCCCACGCGGAAGAAGCTGTCGGAGGTTCAGGACAACTGGCGACAGCTGGTACGTATTAGAATGAACTTTGGATTGGGCTTTGAAAGGAGAAGACCAAAGTTACGAATAGATTTTTAAAAAAAAAACTAGAGCACTCTAAATTGCTAAATACGTTTGGTTATTTATCTATTTATTTTTACAATTTTTTTCTGTTTTTATTCTGAATTATTCTTTATATTATTTATCTAGACAATATTTATCTTTAATTTGAATATTATGTATTTAAAAGACAAGTTTTAAAGTTAATTTATGCAAAAGAGGTAGTATTTAAGGAACTTATAAATAACATTTATTTCTTATTTGCTCGACATTCATCCCTGCTTAATTTATTTTACTTTTAGTTTTAGTAATTGACACTTTTTTTAATTAAAATTTATTCTAATTTGCGCTTTTCTAAAACCAGGTGGCCAAGTGCAAGACACGTAGCCAGCTACTGGAGAGTGCCTACACTCTCCAGAAATTCAACACCGACATTCGCGAGCTGGAACTTTGGGTCAACGACATGATGGCCCGCATGAGCACGGCCCAGACCGCCAAAGATATGACCGAAGCCGAGCACCTGCTCCAACTCCACCAAGAGCGCAAGGCCGAAATCGACGGCCGACAGGAGACGTTCCGCTCCCTCAAGGAGTTCGGCCACCTGCTTGCCCAACAAAACCAGCAGGCGCGCGAGGAGGTCCAAGCGCAGCTGTCCCACTTGGAAGAGCTACGCCGCACCCTCACCCAGGAATGGGAGGAGCGCAAACAGACCCTGTCCCAGTGCCTGGACCTGCAGCTGTTCTACAGCCGCGCCGACCAGGCCGACGCCTGGCTGGCCTCCAAGGAGGCTTTCCTCAACAACGAGGACTTGGGCGACTCAATGTCTAGCGTGGACACCCTCCTACGCAAGCACCGCAGCTTCGAGAAGACCACCGAGGCCCAGGGCGACCGCATCGACAAATTAGAACGCTTTGCTACCGAACTGGTGGCTGGCAAGCACTTCGCTAGCGTAGAACTTCAGGCGCGGCTCCAGGCGGTGAGTCAGCGTCGAGACCGGTTGAAGGAGCACACCATGGTGCGACACCGGACGCTGAAGGAGTCCCGTCAGCTGCAGCAGTTCCTGCGCAACATCTACGAGGTGGTGGGCTGGATTCAGGAGAAGCTGAAGGTGGCGCAGGACGAGTCGTATCGCGACAACACCAACCTGCAGAGCAAGATGCAAAAGCATCAGGCGTTCGAGGCCGAGCTGACGGCCAACAAGGGACGAGTGGACGCCGTCAACCAGGAAGGGGAGACGCTGATTCGTGCCGGACACTTTGCCGGTATGGAGGTGCAGACGCAGTTGGACGAGCTAGAGTCGTTGTGGCGGTCGCTGGCCGTCGCTTCCCGCCTCAAGAAGGAGAGGTTACACGACGCTTACCAGGTAGAATAATTACAATATATCTTATGAACCAAAGTATTTTTACCTCATGCACCATATTTATGCCTTTGATATGTTGCTTTTATTATGTTTTAGCTGGAGTATTGGTTTGTTTGGTTGGATTTGGTTGGATATAGATTGGAATGTTTGACATGTCTGTTTTGTTGCTTTGTTCAGGCGCTGCTGTTCACCCGCACAATGGACGAACTGGATGACTGGGCAGCCGATGTGGAACACGCCCTGCAGTCGGAAGACCACGGCGTCGACCTCACCTCTGTTCAGAAATTGCTCAAGAAACACCAGGTAATAAATTCCGGTACTATACTTGCGGTCATTCCAATTACCGGTACTGTTGTGTAAACATACAAATTTATTTAAAAAAACCCAAAGTCTTTGAGTGCTGCAAGTTTTACTCTTACTAATTATGTTTAAACTAGATAAATATATAAGGATATTAACGACAATACCAAAATATATTAAAGCATATATATGACATAAACTGGTAGAAGGGAATATGCCAAAATATATGCCTGGAGATGATTATGTTTAATTGTTGAATTTCAAAAATCAAAAAAGTGGCTGTCTGTATTTTGGTTCTAATTTTGACGTTCTCTTTTTCCAGTTACTGGAAGCCGACATCCACGCTCATGCCGAAAACGTTGAGCAAGTGAAGGACCTGGCTGCCGACTTCCGCGGCCGCAACCACTTCCTCAGCGAGGAGATCGGTGAGCGTGCCGCCGCCACCGTGGCCCGCATCGCTGCCCTGCACGAGCCAGCCCAGATCCGACGTGACAACTTGGAGGACGCCCTCTTGCTCAACCAGTTCCGCCGCGACGTCGACGACGAGCTGTCCTGGATCCGGGAACGCGCCCGCCTCTCAGCCGCTGCCTCCCAGGACCTCGGTGGAAGCCTGGCCGCCGTGCAAAAACTCCAGAAGAAACACCAGGCATTGGAGGTGGAGATCGCCGCTCACGAGCCACTGGTGGCAGCCGTCCTCGGCCGCGCCCAGCAAATGATCCGCGGCAACCACTTCGCCGCCCCCTCCGCTGATAAGGCCGTCCAGGAGCTGGCTCTCGAGCTGCAACAGTTGAAGGATGCGGCCACCCTCCGTAGGTTGCGGCTGCTGGATGCGGTGGAGTCACAGACGTTCTACGCCGAGGCCGGTGAAGCGGAGGCCTGGATGGAGGATCGGCGTCAGGCGCTGGCTTCGGCCGATGTGGGCAAGGACCAGGACTCGGTGCAGGCGCTGCTCAAGAAGCACGAGGCGCTGTTGCGGGATGTGGAGACGTTCGGAGCCAGCGTGGCGCGGTTGCATCATATGAGTCAGCGCATTGTCGAGCGTGGGCACTTCGACGCGGAGAACGTGCGAGAGGCGCAGGCTCGGGTGGAGGAGCGGTATCGCGAGCTGCAGTTGGTGGTGGAGGTGCGGCGACGGCGTTTGCACGACGGCAAGAAGCTGTACAAGTTCCTGGGCGAGGCAAGCGAGGTACGGCACTTTTTCCTACGAGCAATTTCCTCTATGTGTGCTAACTCTACGTGCTATTTTAGATTTATTTTTGTATTTTTTTTTAACATTTCGAGAGTTGTTGCTGAAAACAAAACTGAATACAAATTCACGGTTGGTTGGAAGACTGACATGTTGATCCGACTGTTCCGTGTTCGATTCCCGGCGCGGACTCTCGTTTAATTTATTTCGTGGTACTGGTGACAATACGTGGTCTCAAATTGTGCAAAAGTGCCACTCCATTATATTACCACATTATTATTTTTAATTGAAAATAATACAGAAGGACAGGGTCCGGTACAGCGCCGGAAAAGAGACGAACAGAGTTTTGGCAGAACTCTCAGAATAAAACAGTAGAAAAGTAGACGTTCGTAGACGTCCTAACTCAACTATTAATTTTGAAAATAATACAGTCAAATTAAAAATCACGCTTAGTATCGTGTGTCAGATTTATTTACTCTCTGAAACTCCAAAATATTTCTGGTCATCGGAATTTATTAACTTGTATTGGCAATTTTTTAGTCGATCAGCATTGCACTTGCTCGCGACTTTACCACTTATTTGCCATTTTACATTCTAATTTATCCGTATCTAAAATATTTCACAAGGTGGCCGAGTGGGTTCACGAGCAGACAGCGGTGGCAGCCTCGGAGGACTACGGCCAGGACGTTGAGCACGTGGAGATTCTCATTCAGAAATTCGACATCTTCCTCAACAACCTGAACGCCAGCGAGGAACGCATCGCGGGTGTGCAGAAGATGGCAGAACACCTGGTCAGCAACGGACACCCCGAGCCGGAGAAGATCCGGTACAAGGTGGACGAGATTGTGCAGCTATGGGAAGACCTCAAGGAGGTGTCGCAGCAACGACAGGAAGTAAGTCCCGTTCCAAAAAAGTGAAATAGTCAAATAAATGGGTGCGCGTGCGTATTATTATGACAAGGTTTTATTTAATTACAACAACATTAGCAACACAAGCATTACAACCTTTTATTTAAATATTATTATTTTATATCAATTTTAACTTTCCACTTTGTTTCTTAATCCAGGCTTTAGCCGGCGCCAAGAACATCCACATTTTCGACCGAACAGCGGACGAAACCATTGGTTGGATGCAGGAAAAGGACGTGTCACTATCCAACGAAGACTACATACCCGATTTAGAGAGCATTCAAGTACTCATCAGGAAACACGAAGGCTTCGAGGTCGGTATTTTTATAGACTTTTCCTTTATTATATTGTTTTATTAGAATCGCACTTAAATTCAGCATACTTGAATTATTATTTTTTAAATCTGTCAGTGAGCTAAAATTATTTTCTTATGACATTGACTTAGCAAAATTAACAACTTTATATTCGAATTAAGCTTTACGTAATTAAATTTATTTCAAAGATTTGTTGTATCACAATCATTTCCCCTTCTTGCGGTCACATACTTCGTATGTCTAGAAAAGTCCACCGTGTTTCCTATACATTTAAAAATAAGGGTAAAACTCAATATGCCGCGGAACAAATAAAAGCTTAGTCATGAATCTGTCCACCTCTTCATCTGGACGCATTCTAGGGAAATTAAGATTCCTCCGAAAACCTACACTTTCTATACATTTAAAAACAAAATTGCGGTTTCCTTTTTGTGATTTCAACTTTTGTGTGACGCATGTCTTGTTTTGTTTCCACCCTCAGCGCGATCTGGCTGCTGTCAAGGAGCAGGTGGAGCTGGTGATTGCCGAAGCCAAGCGTCTGGTGGAACACTTTCCGGACGCGCGCGAACACATCAGCGTCAAGAGCGAGGAAACGATCGAAGTGTGGAACCTGCTGCTCGAGCGATCGGCCATCCGCAAGGAGAAGCTGCAGCAGGCCGAACACCTTCAGGCCTATTTCGACGAGTTTGCTGAACTCAAGTGAGTAAATCTATATTTTTTTTTATATTTGCGGATGACCCGGCGCGGGCTCATTGTTATTCGCCCGGTTTGCCCGTCAGACATTACGAGGGTTTCAGAAATAAATCTTGCAATGTTATTTATTTTTAAAATGCTTTTATTATCCCACTGAGCCGTTTCACAAGAAACGTTTTGACTAGAATAACTTCTTGCACGATCCTGTATAACGAATCCGTGTGCATGTTGCATTATTTAAATCGGTACCGTGTCTTAACAAGTTTCTTTCTCGCTATACAGGGCATGGCTCAACGAGATGAAGGCCAAGATCGACGTGAATGACAAGGCCAAGGACGTGGCCGGCGCCGAGAGCTTGGTGGCGCGCCACCGCGAGTACCGGGCCGAGATCGAGACGCGCGTGGAGGCCATCGCTACGTTCAGTCAACGCGGTCAGACGCTCATCAATGAGAAGCACTTCATGGCGGCCGAGATCCAGGAGAAGGTGCACTGGCTGTCGTCCAGTTTCGACGCTCTGCTGCTGCTCTGGAGCAAGAAGAAGGAGGAGTTCGATCGCGATCTGGACACACAGGTATTGGGAGAAAGCCTGGGAAATGATGTCAGATCTGGTGGGATTTCTTTACTTTTAATGACACCATTACTAATTGCTTTGGCTGTTACCATTGGAGGAGTCAATTACGGTAATTGAGTAACGAATTGAAACTAAAATAATCCTACAACACTTTTTGTATTTTCAAAATACCGAATATTAATGGCTACACCAAAGTTAAAGTAAAATGAGAAATTATATTTTTTTAATCATATACGAATAAAAAAATATGGATAAATAAACAAATACGAAATTATGAATTTAGCAAAGATACGGATTTTTTATTTGTTTCTAATTTTGTTTTTCAATGTATGCATTAAAAACTAGGGGATTTTTTTAAATTTGACATGGTCAATATTAACAATTAACAATTGTGGCAGCCCTTCTCACAGCTGAATGTTAATTTTTGTGCAGCTGTTCGCCCACGATGCCAACCAGCGAGAAGCGTGGCTCCAAGCCCGAGAGCCGGTGTTGCTCAACGGGCCACTTGGTTCGTCCATTGCCGAGGTGGAAGACATTATTCGAAAGCACGACGATTTCGAGCAGACCATATTTGCTCAAGCTGAAATGTTTTCTGCTCTGCAGAGAAGAACTCTGGTAGGCACACTTTTCAACATTGATTTTGTTTTGTTTCCACAGTATTTGTTTCAATTGAAATACACGAAAGAGCGTGCATTGCCGATTGCGTTGTTGTTAACATAATTAGAACGGTATCGATCAATTAATAAGTTTAAAATAAGGTTTTCGCTAACTGTGGCGATAATTAAATTTGTGCAGGTGGAAGAAAATTGGAATAAACTAAAAGCTATGGAGCAGGAGCACAAAAAGGCTGAAGCAGAGAAACGCGAACACGAAAGGGTTGACGCCATGAAAAAGAAGGAACAGCAGCGAATATTAGACGTGAGTTTTCAATTTTTCGCAAGTAATATCTTCAAATTTGATAGAAACGTTTGTCAATTTTTCATTTTTGCTTGTTTGTTAAATCATTTTTTGCGTTGCTTCGCTGCACTATCGATACCACGTAAATACAAATATAGTAAAAACAAATATTTTTTTAACGATGGCAGGAGCGAAAACGGGAGGGCGAGCGACGTCGCACGCAAGAGATCGTCTTCAACATGGACGGAGACAACAAGATCGTTGACATTCCGCTTAACGGTGACGCCAACAGACAGACGAGCCAAGAAACGTCGCACACCGACTCTGGATCCGTGTCACCGCTGTAAGTATTGTTGTCACCAAGAGATTTTTATTGTTTAATTGAACCTTTAGAAATGTAAACTAAAACTAGTTGCGATTGATATAAGTTTTTAAAAGGATTCATGACAGAACGACTAGTTGATTAGGTTCCATGAAAGTAATAAAACTAATTGATGTGTTTAAATTTGTTTAAAAAAAAATGAAAAGTATGACTAAGTTGCGTGCGACTGTCTTAGGATACATTGTTGTTTTGCTCGGTTCTGCCACGAACTTTTTTAAGTCTTCTGTTATTTACATTTTGGCATTTTCCGATTTTAACGGCGCCTGTAATTATTATTCAGTGTCATATTACATCGAGCGTCATTGTTCATATATATTTTCTCGAGTATTACGATAATTGTCGTGCACAAATTGATCAAAAGAATCAATTTTTCAACCAATCATTTTTGTTTCCGTTACCCAAACCCAGACGCCAGCTATCTCGTCGCAGCAGCATCGAGATCCCCGAGAACCTGAAACTCTCCATCGCCAAGGTGTCGACCGACGGTAGCTCCACCCCCACCGGCCTACGTCGCGGCGAGAGCATGCGCATGGAAGCCCTCCTCAAGAAGAACAACGACAGCTCCTCCAGCGGCCTCAGCATCAAGCGAGCCGAGAGCATGAAGCTGGACGACGGCCCCAACAAGAAGGGCGGCAGTAACAAGCCTCGCACGCCCAGTTTCACCACCCGACGCCGTCCCCTCGCCACCAAGCAGCGTCATCCCAGCCGCGAGGAACTCGAACAGAACCTTCCGCCCGTCGAGATGAAAGGTCTGCTGGAACGCAAGCAGGAGCTGCAGGCGGGCGGCAAGCGGGCCACCATCCGTTCCTGGCGGAGCATCTACACGGTGCTGTGCGGCCACCTTATGTGCTTCTTCCGTGACGAATACGACTTCCTGGAGAACAAGGTGGCCAGCCCGCCCTTCTTCGTCAACGGTGCCCACTGCGCCGAAGCGGCCGACTACACCAAGCGCAAGCACGTTTTCCGCGTACGGGCCGCCGACGGCGCCGAGTACCTCTTCGCCGCTGAGCGACGCGAGCTCATGCAGGAGTGGCTACGCAAGCTGGTGTTCCACGCCGGCCTACCTCCCAGCATGCAGATGATGAGCTACGATAGTCAGAAGCTGGTGCCTCCTGGCGGCGCGAACAATAACAACAACAACGAGGCGTCGCCGCCCGAGCATCATCAGCGAGTCCGTCAGCGACCGCGTCCCAATTCCACCTCCTCGAGTGACAGCTACGCCTCGGCTCCGGAGGACGGGACGAGCAAGAAGGGGGGCGGGCAAAAGCCGCCCGTCATGCCGCGACCCACCGGTCCACCAGTGGCCGTTGTTTCCAGCGGTGGTGAGAGCGATCCGACCATGCACGTGTACGCCAACGTGGGTCCCCAGCAAGTGCACCAGCAGCCTCCGCCTGTGCCGGCTGAGCGGACGAGGCCGCCCATTCCACCGCGATCGTCCAGTATTGGATCCATTGGGGGGCTGGAGGATGTGCAGGGGAACAACGGTTACCCTAGCCCCGCCTATCGGCGACCGTCTGCTGGCTCAGATTCCGGTTTGTAATTTTTTATCTTCTTAAACGTGCGTAGAACAGCCTTGTCATCCGTGAAATCGGTGTTTTTCTTGGGTTTTTCTCTTGTATGTTATATTCTTTTCAGCTAGTTCAAAAATACTTTAGGTGAAGATAAATGCACTCAGAAACACTTGCAGAATTAAATTAATATCTTCCAATTAAAGCAAACAAATTAATAATCATTTCATTAAAGTAAGATAGTTGAACTTATAATCCGTCAGTTATAGTGGAAATAGAATAAACACAAAATGTTAGCTGTATTTTTTGTCCTAATGGCCAACGATCAAATCTAATCGAGACTTTTTCAACCTTATTTTTAATTTATTTAAACTAATATTCACTGAAGTAAACTTATTCGGTTTATAATGCGGAAAACGATGCGTGAAATGTTTTTTTCTGCAATGTCTCATTTTCGCTTGTGCTACTTTCAGATCGGGATTACCAGCAGCGGATCGTTAACTCCGCGCCCAACCAAGACAGCTCCCCACGCTCCCTCGAGTCCCAACAGCATCGCTATTCCTCTCCGCCGGTCAGAGTCACGGACGACGGCCTCCACAACTTGCACGGTCAGTTCACCTTTCCCCAACCTAAACTTTTAAAAAATCTTTAAAAATTTTAAAGCGTGTGACGATTTGTCAGTCTTTTATAGGCTGAGCTTTTTTTTCCGACAACTGAGTCCGTTTGTCTACCGCGTCTCTTGAAATAGGGCAGTGGTGGGTTGACTTGCTGCTTTCCAACTTTTGCTAGCCCAAAAAATAACAACTATTAATGAACTCTGGTTTAAATTGACATTCTTAACTTAAAAATTATTTTGGCCTTACAAATATCAATACCCGACTAAGTAAACTAACTTTCTTTGCACAATTTCACAAATCCATTTTGTGAAACAATATGATAGAATTATTAATAACCTGCTCGTTTAGTTTTTCGACTGCGCATTTCTTTGAGACAGTGATAAAGAAAATATGCAACATTTTTTTTTTTTTTTCATGCCCGTCACTGTTTGATTACATCCCTGTCAAGCAATCTTATCAACATTCCCTGTTTAATTTATAATTTTTATTTCCCGTTATGCATCACCTTCCGTTCCTCGTCCCTTTCCATCGGCGTGTCTAGGTCCCTTCCCCCCGCTCCCCGTCACCAAGCCTCCCATGTACACGTTTCAGCGCCCTCCGTCCAACCTCTCCTCGCCCAGCGATGACACCGAAGACGATTGGCCTCAGGAAGGTAATCGCGTTGTTGGCGGTCCTTTCCCACCGTTCGCCCACCCGCTCTGAGATCTCCTTAGTTATCTATGCACACACACCCACACGCTGCTATCGTGTTCTTCTTCCTCCGCACCCCCTTCACTCCACTTCTACAAGCTTCGAATGTGTTGTCGGTATGGCTGCTGCGACTTTGAGAAGATTTTCTTCCTTCAATCTACTCTCTTCTGCGATGGTGGCGGGGGGGTTCAAATCTCGCATTTCACCACCATTATTTTTTTTAGAAATTTATTGAACTTCTTGTATGTGTGACTGAAGTGAGTTTCCAGAAACAATTTATTCACTCTTTGAACGTAGTGTTGGACTGAGGTAATCGTGAAACCGTTTTCTGTCGAGAACGTTTGTCGTCCAGGAAATGGGATGCCTGCCTGCAAATCAGAGGTTCTATGCTACTCCTCGGTTCGGTTACATCTGTTGCACGCCGTTTGTTTCTACGGCTTTTTTCGGTGTTCCTACGATCTGCATCCCTCACTATTATTGTTCCATTTTTAAAAAATCGTTAGCGTATGGATCTATGAAATTAATTTTTTTCCGTGTAACTTTAAATCTGAGTGCAAGCCACAAAATGTAAAATGCCCAGACTCTTCCATTTTTTTTAAAATGTAGAATTAAGTGGAAGTTTTTACGATTTCGGTAGTGATATTCTTAGAAGTAAATTTTTGGACATCTGGCTTCATTTATATATTTATTTTAAATGTACAGTCGAGCATATCGTCTGCAAAATAGGTGAACTATTTTTTATTTACATAATTGAATGATTTCCATTTACAGGGGACTACGGGGACCATCATGGAAATAATTATGGACGACAGCAGGTAATTTCATGTTTAAACCTCCGTAACAAACTGTACAAAAAAAAAACTGAATTCCACGTATCACACATTCACTGTGTATTGCCATAATGCCACGGCGAGGTAATTACCAAATCTAAATCTAAAATCTTTGTTTCTCGCATCCAGTGATTCTCTGGGGGCGTTTGACCGGGCATTGTGAGGCGATTACGCTGGTCAGCCAGAGTGCTTCGCAATGTTTAAGTTTTAAAAAAATAAGGCGTTTGGCAAAACAATATTTTCTTATTTATTTCCATTATTGTGTTTTTCACGTGCAGCTTCCCGCTTCTCAGTGGAGCCCGACCGACGCTCGCCACCACACCCTACCGCCTAACTCGCAGCTATTGGGGGCCCCGCCGCCAGCTGGCGCCACCAACCAGAGCAGCCACACCAGGCAAGCGTCGTCCGCTTCTGACAGCCACTCGCAGGAGGGGACGTCGCCCACCGGAAGTCAAAAGAAAAAGAAGAAGTGGCCGTGGTCGCGTCAAAAGTAAATTAGGGTCACGTGATCGCCAATTCGAATAGCATCTACCAATCTTCCTCATCCTTCTCGACATATTCGACGGTGTGACGATCACCGTTTTCCGAAACAAGACTTTTTTATTTGATCGTGGGAGGATTTTGATATCGGAAATAAGTTATTCCGATTCGTTAACCGAAGTTTGTCGTTTGATTGCGAAACTTATCGGATATGTTCGTAATCGGCGAGGCCAAATCAAATGCACTGAGTGATCACTTTATTAGGTTGATTTAAGGTTATCGTTCCAATATATATTTTTTTCCTGTTTTGATTTTTTGCTGCTAATAGAGAATCTAAGAAAACGTCAAATAAGCATCCATTTATACATTTTTTTTTTTCAAATTGAGTTTACTATGCAGCTACTTTACAATTACAGAACGCCTTAAAACTTAGTTATTATTTTGGTAAATAATTTAATCATTTTAGTTTGATTTTTCATAGGAGCCGTTGTGTCTTAAATTTGAAGATTTTCCTCGACCAGAGAGAATCTGAATTTCTCTCTGGTCGAGGAAAATCTTCAAATTTACTTTTAAATAATTTAATGCCACTCGAAAAGGATCGTTCGTTTTAGTAAGTTGTCAACAAGTTGACATGATTGTTCCATTTGTTAGATATTCCATTTTTTTAGAGGAAGAGCAGCTTTCGGAAGTAAGATAGTTGATTTTTTTTAAATAAAATGTATTGTGTGGGAACGCCCACTGCCACGTATTCCGTCCATGGAAATGATTTGTGAAGCTTTTAGGATGACTAGTTGTAAATAGGTGACCTTAATGCGTTTATATTCGGGTACCTATGAATGATCAAAGTGGTTGCTAAGCTAAGAAATATTTTATCTACATTCCCAAATTTAGTGCCAATTAAAAGTACTTCAACCAACCATCCATGTTCTTTTGGCAGTAACGCCCATATTCATCACGAACCAACGACAGGACATTCCACATTGATTTAATTAAAAGTGTCTTGTCAAATGATTTTTTCCCTTCCTAAATTTTGTTTGTTTCGGCGTATTCATGACACCCGTGAAATTTGTTGATTATGCGCTAGAGGTTTTTGCGGTGTAGCTGAGCTGATTCAGAGAAAAAGAAAGCGTGCCTCATCAATCTATCTACTTAAGCTAGATTATATTACAATTATATTATATACACATTTAATACCGTTAAACCTTTTGTGTTACCGGGACCATATCCAATCAAGTAATAACAAATCGTTCGTAATTTTTATTCCATTTTTAATATTCCTGTATTTTCCTAACCAGTTGAGAAGATGTACACGTATGCATTTAATGCATACCTATAAAATATATTTTTCTAAATGGAAAAAAAACGACACATGTAATTTATTTGCGAATATAGATGAATCCCTACTTAAATTCCATTACGTCACATTCTGAACTCCAGCTAATTAATACATGTAATTTATGCATTTGGCCGCTAGGTTAGTGCTTCGAAAAATAGTTAAATGCTAGGGAAATCGTTTTTGATTTTGTGCAATGAGATATTTACCTTAGCCCTTACTGATTTTTTGTTTTCAATTTGGGAAAAGGATGTTCGATTTTCCTTACAAGGTTAACAATTGTTGAATATACTTAGGAAATTGTTATGCATGTTATAACGTCATCTTAAGAATGCAAGTCGGAAGCATTTGCTTAATTTTAAATGCAATAATAGCTTACACTGACTGCTTTCATATTAATATTTTACTTCTGTATTTTTTTTTGTGTTTGTTTATTTGACGGAAGACGTCTTTAAAACTTTTGATTTGACGAAAATGGTTGAGCAGAAGCAATCGACGAAAGTGTGTCGCTAGAATTTTTCCTTGTTTGTTATATGCATGATTTATTATCATTGTCAAGGGAAGAACTTGGCATCTGGTTGACATTTTCAAAATTTCCCCACTTCTTTTAACAAATTTAAATTGGATTTAACATTGTAAAATACGAGTGAACTTTATGGGTAATTGGCTAATTGCGAGCTGGTAGTATATTTCATAGGATTTTTTTTTAAATAATTTTGAATGGTCATGGTTTTCGTATCTGAAGAGTGAGGAAACGTTTGAAACGATTTTTTTCCTGTGTCTTAGGTTGATTCAGGCGAACACTACCCAAAATACATATCTGTTAATGCGGGCCAAACGAAATGTCGTGCTTTATTCGCATATGACTGTTCTTGGCGCTGATATTGTCGGTGAAAGTATTGAAATGAACTCCCCTCCCCCTCAACACATATGTGGTATGTAATTTAAGTAGTGTTCATCTTTGGACTACCAATTGTCGAGAACAATCAATTTTAAATCATTGATATTTGTATTCCAATCGATAAGTGGAACGTTTACTCGCATATAGCATGTGTAAAATATTGTATAAGCCATAGTTATTCAAATTCTAGTCCAATAAATGAATCATTTACGTATAATTTTGTGTTGTGTCTGAATAATTTATTTTGTTTTTAATGTATTTTGTTGCCTCTTTTATTTTTAATCGTAAAATGCATCTGAAGAACTCTGCGGGTGGCGAGTTTTGGGAGCCCAAGGTCGGTCAATGCCTTGGTTATACACGCATCCCAACTATAATCACGCTTGATATGACGGACAGCTCTCTTCTGGATAATAACTTGATACAGACATAAATCGACAGTTTCTTTGGGGATTATGTTATTGATAAATATAGTATCGTAGTAGAAGTAAATCTACGACGATAAGATAAAAGTTCGTCGAAGTGAAGATCAAAAATATTAGAATGTTAAAAACGAGACCACGTGATTTGAAGACGAACGAGATCACAAACTTAATTGAGAAGATAATGACTTTGTGAAATGATGAAAAACACGTTTGTAGATGTAAATAAAACGCGTTTAATGACATGTGGAGTTGTTGTTCGCGGCACAACTAACAGTGTAGTTTTGTATTTCTACAACTCCACATGTCATTAAACGCGTTTTATTTACATCTACAAACGTGTTATTCATCATTATTTCACAAAGTAATTTTCTTCTAAATTAAGTTTGTGATCTCGTTCGTCTTCAAATCACGAGGTCTCGTGGTTATGTTATTGTTGACAGATGCCCATGTTTATTAGATGTCGTATACGATAAATTTATTTCGACCACTACTTACCGCTAATGTCATCTTAAGGAAAACGGCGAAAGCAAAGTTGTACACCTTATAATTTAGTATGCTCTTTAATACCTTAAAGACACTGTCATTATCTTAAACTTATTTCAATTTCAAAAATAAATTCGCAAGAAAATTTAAGCTTGTTTTGTGTTTTATTTATGTTAGCGGGATTTGGCGGGAGAATAAAATGTCAAAACCTGAAAATTTGAATGTCATTGCAACCTGCCATGCGGCCGGGCTTTATAATTTAAAAAATGGCGGAGATCACGGAAGAAGATTGGTTTATCCCCGAAGTAAAATACGAATGTAAGCTATTTCATCGAATTGATATTAGAACAGTCGTAATAATGAGATTCTCGTGGTTCAGTTACACGCAAATCACAACTTGTATTCGTTGTTTTCCATAAAAACAAACGACAGATAATTGATTGCACATAGTGATGCAATGATGTCATTCATGATGCAATGATGTCATTCATTAGATCCACGATGGTTTGGTTTGTTTGGTTTTGAGGCGTTATCGTTTAGCCTAGCTGGTGTAACGATATCATGATAGATAGGCTTATTTATATGACTTGCTGTAAAAATTGGTATATTGGCCAGCCGCACCTGGCCAGTCTGCCCAAAACACACATAACTTCCACACCATATTTCCCACACTTCACACATATTACCATTATGCTACGGCGCGGCAATTATCCCATCTAAATCTAAATCTAAATTGTGTGGCATTTGAATAAGATGGCTTGGTTTGCAAACATAGCCTGTAATTCTACCATTGACGGGCGCATGATACACTATCTGTATTTCCACTAGCTGCAGCCATATTATTAATAACACATTTCTCCGTTTCAGATTTGGACCACACTGCTGATGTGCAGTAAGTGTCATATTTTGGCACAACTACACTTTCGTCACATGAGCGACCAGAAAATACGGTATCGAGTGGAAGCGTAGCGAAATT
>JAUJYS010000023.1:0-39574 GCA_033995665.1 Melogona broelemanni | reverse complement strand
CTTCCCTTCCCTGCCCCTCACATATCTCCATAGAGACACGAGGGTGCAGTATTCCTGTAGTGCACTAGGCGCTCGGTAAAATAAAAAAAAAAAAAAGGATAAAAAACTATCCTATTAAATAATAAAAAATATCATGTGCACAAATTCCTTTACTCTTGTCTTCATTTTCGGGCGTTTTCATTTTCAACTAATGTGTTAAAGTTAGTTCGAAAGAATCCCTTTTTTATTTAAATCACCTTAGTGCTAAATACTACTGGATTACTACCCTTCGTGTCGCTATGGCGATATGTGAGGGGCAGGGAAGGGAAGGAATTGGTATGGCAGCTGGTATACCCAGGCTGCAGGATTCACCGCTTAGCTTTGGACACTCAAATGGAATCTCAGGGGTGACGCCAGTACCTCCAGGCAAACGAATAAACGAGAGCCTGCGCCGGGAATCGAACCCGGGACCACCGTCCGCATCGCAGTCGGATTGGACTAGCCGGCCTCACATAAATTTTAACTATTTGTAACTATTAACTATTTTATCTATAATCTGTCCTGGCATTTTCTACACATAATAAAGTTATTTTTTACTTGATTGAACTGTCTTTTAAAGTCGTTCATTGCATCATTTTATTTCCGGAAATGTGGTATTAGATGTTATTTACAATTGATACGTCATTCATTGTTTATTAATCTGTTAATCAGGAGCTCGCATGTGCTGAGATAATCGGCTGTGCGTCAACCAGCACAAATTATTAATTCGCCACACGCGACATGTTCATGTGTCCAATTGTAGTCTGTTGCAAAATTGTCTGTTTGTCGTCTACGGTGTTGTTCCGTATCGACCGCTGACATACACACACAGACGATCGTAGCTGAAAATAATGAATACACCTAGATCGATGATGAGCTCTGATGATAAACCCCTTTATTGTCGTCAGCCACCAGATCTATTTTTTGGTCCATTAACGCGAGTGAGCGATATTGAGCGGAAGCCAACTGCTCCAGCGGGGAAAAAAATGGGGGATTTCTGGTGAGAGTGCCGGTGGTGCCATCTGGCTGTCTGATGCCAAACACTAAGGAAATGGGATGGGGCTAGACCTGCCGTCTTCCTTAGATCCTTCGCGAAAGCAAACACAGTCGTGGCTATAGATCTACTTTAAAACTGGTATCTTAGAGGTTGATTCATAGTGATTTGATCGATATTGGAAATGCTGCCAAATTAAGAATATTTTATTTATTTATTTATTATTTTTTTAAATCACTGTAGTTCTAATCGCTACAGGATTACTTCCCCCTCGTGTCTCTCTGGAGATATGTGAGGGGCAGGGAAGGGACGGGAAGAGGAATGGCAGCTGGTATAGCCAGGCTGAAAGATCCAACCCTAAGCTTTGGTCTCGATAATGGAAGCTCAGGGGTGACACCAGTACCGCGGCTCGTCGAATAAACAAATCGAACCCAGATCCGCTGGTTGACGAGCGACCACGCTACCTCTCGGCCACAGCGGATGCATATTCATTTCACTCTATAATTATCTCGAGTAGCTGTTTCTTTTTTTCAAAAGTAATTTCTATAGAGATCAGAAGAAACGTGCCCTATCGACGCCATTTTGTATTTGAATGTTGATATAAAAAATTCTCACGAATTTCGAATGTGTGTTTCTGCGCGTGCGCACGGAAGCATGGGATTGAGCATTTGCCGAATTTGTACATCTGATCAAAATTGTTCAGATAACTGTGATTCAACCCTCTGTATTTAATTTCATAGATACTTTATTGGTTCCTTGGAGCCTAGTTGGTTAGCGAATCTACCTACTGTTCCTGTGATCGTGTTATCAATTCCCAACCGAGAACTTCTGAAGTTTTCGGGCGCGAGAAATTCTTAGGTGCGCCTGTGGAATGAAAGTATTAATATTACAATAATCTCGTGTAGTGCTTTTTACTACAGTGATCCAGAATAAAAAAAAAATTAAATAAATCTGGGGGATCGTGCCTATAGGTTGTCAGGCACACGTTAAACGTCCTATGTGCGATCACAAAAAAAAATTATTATCACATATTTTGGCAATCTGTTGCGCGTATTGATTGACATTGTTCTTCTTTCGTTGGTAGCCCCGTTTTCGAACTGAAGGGAAAAAAGGTCTCCGGAGGATGTTGTAATCATCCATATGCGGAGTTTTGTGTATGCCTACCGTGACAGGGCTCGGTCATGGATTTAAAGCTTAAATACCAGCTGATGTGGATCTATACTATAGCTTAAAAGCTAAACGTCTGATTTTCCATACGTTATCTGCGTCTTATAACTTATTCATTATTGTGATCCACCGCCGGTGCCTGTCTCCTATATGTCACCCCAGCACGTCTCTGCCTTAGAAATGGATGTCTCGTCTATACTTCTGTACACTAACTGTAGATTTTTCGCTCCAAAAACGGATCTCTCATTTGTTCGTTTAAAACTGGTGCGGCGGCTGCGTTGATGACTTGACTAAACTTAGGATATTCAGAACGTTCCAAAAGTGTGACTCTGAACAAAAATGAAGAAAAATACTCGATGGCCAATTCTAAAGTTAAAACGTAACTAGACACAGCGTGGTTACTTCATAATAGTTTACTATCGTAGATGATAAATTCTTAAGTTTATATAAACAGACGTAATCGATTGTTTCTCTTGGAGAAACCAAAACGAGTGCGATGTGAGCTGTCATCGATACTTTTATCGCTCGGTTGTCTGAATGTTCTCTGCAGCATCGTTACGATAATAAATCGGACGCTTACAGCCTTTGAGAATACCAAGACGCCAAAGAAATGCGATTCGTTATGTTTATTTATAGCTATGTTCATGCGCAGAAATGCTGAAATTATCCAAGGATACCAATGCTCACTGTGAAACTAACATATACCCACAGAAGAGTGACGCTGCAGAAGATCTCTATATCTCTCTGCTTAACGAAACATGCGTGATAAATTAATGCGTAATCGTATTCTACCGCGTAATCAATTATTTAACGTATTTGTATATTTAGGGAACGGCTTTGTTAGAGATTACCATCGGGAAGTAAAGACTTTGGTTTGAAATTGAAAAACTTGTTTTTTTTTTTTACAAGTGCGCAATGACATTCCCAGGATTATAACAAAATTATCATCTTAAAGTTAAGTATCCAAGGGTTTATAAATTTTAATTCATTTTAAAATACAGACAGTTTAAGTAAAGGGAACAAAGCTAAAAGAGCTTATGTCGACCTCTAAGACAGTAGCTCTCAAAGAGCTTTTACATGTGTTAAAATAGGGTAGCTTTGTTGTAATAGTGATATAGTGTTTCCATGATATTGCACGTTTCGATTTTATCACTATTTTAGAAATACCGTCTAGTACAAACAGAAAGAAATACATAAATAAAAATAAAAACAGACGATTGTAGGCAAAACTAGACAGACTGCAGAAACTATTGATGTTAAGGCTCATGCATGTGGTCGGTAGTGTCTTTAATTTTTCTACGTTTTACCGTCTAGTACGGCAAACATTCTTGTAAAATAATTTGTTTTATTTTTCGCCATTTCATTTCTAATGAGTTCATTTCCAATTTATCGACATTGGCTCGGTATATCCATAGTTGTTCACATACAGAATTTTTAATACACTTGAGGGCAATTAAAGTTCTGGGCTGACTAGTGCACTACTCACAAGTTATTGCATCTAATTCCTTCGGTAGCCACCGGTGTCGCCTCAATCGACATCGTCTGTCACAGCGGTAGACACGCGGTGCACTTTGGTGGTCGCGTCAGTCCCAGACAAGTCGATTCTCCCTCCTGGCCTCTAGCTCGTCGTCATGATGACGCGAGCATACTGTCTCGCCCCCCTCCCCTCCCCCCACAACTCACCACCCCTCTCTGTTCCCTCGCTAGAATTCTTCGCGCACGTTTTCCAAGACCAAATGCGCCCGTTCGTCATCTACTCGGTGCTAATCCGGGGGAGCGGCACTAAGAAGCCAATAACTATGGCGGCTCTTTCATTTTGGAAGCAGTTCTGGAAGATCGTATTAACTCACACGAGTCAGTGTGTTCAAATAAGGTGCAGCGTGGTTTTCAGTTGAGGTGCCGTACATTTTTCTTGTTTTTGTTTATTTGGATATCAAACTAGAAATCGTGTGTTAGACAACAAATATAAGGGTAGATATAACATACCGTACATCGAACATCGGACAACGTTCAATAACGAGTCCGACGGCTTTAATTCGATTTTGAAAGTAGCCGTGTGTAAGAATTTCTCTCACCCAAAAAATTCGGAAGGTCTCGGTCTGGAATTGAACCCGCGATTGTGGGTATAGTAGGCGAACACTATGACCACCAAGTCACTTTGGATTTCAAACCGGAAATAGTTTCTTTAGCAAAACAATGGATACAATTTCTAACAAGAAGCTGGTGCAGCATTGCAGTTCAAATTCAAAAAGAAACAATTCCAATGAGCATCTTGGAAACGATATATATCACGATGTGTCTTGAGAATTGAAACTGGTTTACCGACTGATGCGAAAACCGAAAGCATCGAATTTATTGTATTCAATTTCTTAGTATTTGTTATTTTAAACGACAACCGTCTGCGTGATTGCCTTGTAGGAAAATACATTTAATATTGGGAGGATTTTCTTAAGATAAACTCGTATGCAGTTGCAAACAATAAATCTGTATTGATGTTACGTGCATCTGTCAGACTTGGCTCAGTCTGGAAAATTGGGTTAATATTATTCTGCAGAGCTGCAGTGAGCCTTATGTGTGTTTAGCTTGGACAGAGTAATATTTCTGCTTTAGCCCATATATGACTGTGTCGGGGCTGCGGGGGAAAATCTGCTGTTTGCCGCTCATCGTATACAGTCTGTATATAGCAGGCGAGGCGCAGTCCATTGTTGCTTCAATCTCGGCGTCTGAGTGGAAGAAGGAGGGGGGAAATTAAACTTCTGGGAGAAGAATGCGCTACGGCTTGCAAAGCCGCGGAATTCCAATCTGGGGAAACACCGATATCTCTTCTTGGAAAACGTCAGAACAACGGAACCGACCTGCGTTTCATTTTCTTAATCAGGCTGCCAGTCTGCGGTTCAGCGAGTGCAATGCAGTCAGAGTGCATAGCTAGGGCGTCCCGAAATGACGCCATTTCTCTTTTCTCCTGAAACCTTTTTCCGTGTTGCATGCATTCCATTTGCAGGCAAACCGCAAGTGTTTCTGCTTATTTATTTATTCATACGATTTTTTTTTTGTTTGTCTGGGAAGGCTTAATGTATTGGGTTAGCTCATATTTATTTACGAGTAAGTTGATTTCTGACAAACAAAATTTAATATTACTTTCTTTTTGCTTTCACGAATTCAGGATTTGCGTTGAGATACCACGTGAACTTTCTTGAATTCCTGAAAGATTTTGATTTGTCTCAATTGTACGTACCTATGGCTCAATGGGTATGGCAACATCCTACTAAGCGGACAGTCCCGGATTCGATTCCCGGCGAAGGCTTTTGTTTATTCGTTAGCCAGGGGTACTGGCGTCACCCCTGAGCTTCATTTAGGATATGACAGGGGAGCTTAGGGGTGGATCCTGCAGCCTGGCTATTCCAGCTGCCATTCCCACATCCCTTTCCTTCCCTGCCCCTCGCACATCTCCATAGAAACATGAGGGTGCAGTAATCCTGTAGTGCACTAGGCACTACGGTGATTGGTGACGATGGCTACGGAGATGGACCATCATTGGACATAGGGGGAATCCCCACACATGGTTGTTCCCCGGTTCGCCAAACGTGAACGTCGACGCATGCGCAGCACGGATGATCCGTGACGTACTACGCGCACGCGCGCACGGGTATCACGCGCGGGAAGTGATTCAAACTCAGCGGCGCGTGAGACTACGTACTTGGGACAAAAGGTGGCAGTTACGATGGTATGGGGCGGCGGTGGTAATGGTTGGAACACTGCTGATGAGCATCGCCGTTCCCACCGAAAGTTTCACGTGGATCTGTATGACAGATCGAAATAGATCATGACGTGCAGGCATCACTAAAGAGAGTAGCATTGAATTGCTGTTTTCATGTCATAAGCTAACAGCAGAGAGACGAAACGACCAACAGATTTATTTGAAAAACTTTTTAAGTTCCTTAATTGGAAAACTAACTAGGTGGAAACTAGGACAAATGGTTTTGACCCTAATTTTGTTTTAGAAAATTTAACGTTATATTTGTAATACAGAAATCTATTTTTTTAATGCAGGAAAATTGAAAACTTGAAGAAAAATAGAATCTCAGTGCTTAGCAATCCAATTGCCAACGCCCAGTTAGATATTTGACTTGTGCTTCGACAACCATTGACCAGTTCAATTCCCTATATGGGCTCTCATTTATTTGATAACGCGAGGAGCTGATGTAAGTGCGACCAGCGAATAGTGCCTATAAGCGCAGAGGATAGGGACACAATCTGCCACAATCAAGTAAAACTAATCGCTCCTGTTGAAAGAATCAATTTTAGCTGTCAAAATAGGAGCAAAATCCGAACAGCCATTCACATTGGACAACAAGCTAGAATTGGTGTCGCAAAAGCGACAATAGCACTAGCTATACACATTTTTAAGAAAAATAAAAACATGGACGGAGACTGAAGACGATCTATTCTTCGTCAAACCCCGCCCACACCGTGCCAAAAAGAATGGTGAAGTGAGAGAGAAAGATTTCTCGGAAAAAGCCTTGTTGGGGGAAAGAAGTAAAAAAAGGATGATACCGTGGATCAAGGGGTGGAATGGTTGAGGCTAGAAAACGAGAGATATACGCTGGCTCACACCAACTGGAAAGAGAACCGTACCGAACACCCACGATCTTGCCACCCACCAACAACACCTCCTCTTCGACCATATACAGCCGGAGATACGCCCATTTGAGCCCGTATATACATAACGTTGCGCATCAATATAGAGGGGACCAAGTGCCATATTGGCAACTGGAAGAAAATAAAATGAGAACGCGAAAGAAAAAAAAAAAACACAGTCGAGGGGTGGGATTGGTGCGTGGGGGGGGGCGGGGGTGAGCGGGAAGCGAATGAGGTGCGATCATGGAAGGTGGGAAACTGAACCAGTGGGGTTGATGTGATGTCGGTGGCACGACGCGGGGGGTTGGGAACGATGGTCTCTCCGGAAAAGTGAATCCTAAAAAAAATTGACGAATTCTAAAAAAAAATTATAAATAGTTCTTGCCTTGTGTCGTGACACGATCACAGGTCATGGCAAGATTTACACAAAAAATGTCACAAGATGGTTCCGATTTTGCAGCCAACAGACTCAATCCGAACCAGTTTATCAATTTATCTGTTATCTTACCAGTTTATCTGTTAGGTTGGGTAACAGAAGAAACTACCACTGGTGCACAGAGTAGTTTTTAAAAAAGTTAAAGAAAATATAGAAATTTCAGGTCTTGATTCAACAACAGTCAGATATTCGTACTTGCTAAAAAAATGGAATTCTATGCTTGTATCGTCCAATGCCAGTGCAAACCCATATTAACTTTCGGAAATGGCCGGAGACAGGGATGCTGAAATAGCGGGAACTCGAGGTGGCGGAGGGCCTAGTAGGACAAGGAGACTTTGGGTCACCGAGCAGACCGGCTATGAAACGCCACACACACACACGCGGGAGGGAGAGCGGACTTGCAAGAGGCAAAAGGGAGAGGGGAGGGCCAGAATGATGCCAGAGAATAACCGGATGCTGCGGGGGAGAGATGATGCTGAGGATGGCTCATCCCTTGCCAGAAACGACGATGATGGGGTACAAATTGCCGCTTCAACGATCGCAAAAAGTTGCGGACCGAACTGAGACGATGGCGGGGACTGGGGAAGCAAAAAGGCGAAATGTTTGCGGGCCAAGGCAAGAGGCCAACACCAGAACCATGAAACCGCCATAAAAACGATGAAACCCTCTGATGAGTCAGATATTTATTGTATTGTAGCGCTGCAGCCCCCACATATACACTACCCCCATATACTTCTTGTCCACGTATTTGGCTTTCGTATAAACTCGGCGTTACCATCTCCAAAACGATACTTTCCCGTTCTTCATGTGTTTAACATCATCCTAAGAACTTGTTGACGTCAAGCTGTCGCGCTGATGGAGAATTAACGAGGCAGCTCTTCGAATCGCTACACTTTTACCAATTGTTAGAACAAATTTCAACGCTATACTTTCATACTGTACTTTTAAGTACGTACCGATGGCTCAGTGGGTATGGCGACATCCTACGAAGCCGTCGGTCCCGGGTTCGATTCCCGGCGCAGGATTTCGTTTATTCGTTAGCCTGGGGTACTGGCGTCACCCCTGAGCTTCCGTTAGGGAGTCAAGAGCTTAGGGGTGGATCTTGCAGCCCCTCTTCCTTTCCCTGCCCTGACCCTCACAGATCTCCACAGAGACACGAGGGTGCAGTAACCCTGTAATGCACTAGGCACTACGATGATTTTTAAAAAAAAATTGCTATTTATTTGTCCAACAACTTGAACACGGTATAACGCAATAAAAGCTGTGATCATTCGGCTTTTCTTCATTGACTTTGCCAGACAAACATTTTGTCGTTTTGCTAATAAGTGTTGCATTCTATCATACATGTAATATAATAGAGATGCTAAAATTGGCACAACCACAGCAATCGGTATTGCATTAAAAATGAATAAAATGATAAAAAGATAATGAATAAAATGATAAATGCAAAATAAAAAATGCATAAGTATTGCAACAAGGAAATATTCGTACTTGTAATTATACGTTCTAATTTTTTAGAAGTTCACGCGTAACACCCATTTTCCTTAAGTAAATACATTTTTAAGGCACTAGAACGAGCATTCACCTGCCCCATAAAACGTTCGATTATCACCGCCAGATCGATTCCGAAAACGACTAACAGATCGGTTCGAGAACGGATAGAAGGTCTGTCTGACGGTGGTGGTGGTGGTGGTGATGGAAGGGCGGGGTTGAATCGAAACGAGGTTCAGAAATGGGGGGTGGTTCGCATTCAAAAGAGAACGAGACGATTCCAGGAGCTAGACGCAGTTCCAGAATCGTGAGTGTTGAAATGGGCGAGCGAGAGAAAAGGCAGAGTAGAGAGCAGGCACGAGGAGAAACCATAAAAGTTTGCCGTAAAGGAAACGAAAACGAGCGCCTCCGATTGTCGAAAAGCGAGAGCGGGGGAGAGAAAGAACAACAGAAAAGGGGGAGGGGGAAGAGATGAAGGTGGAAGTGGAGGGGGCATAGAGGGCGCCAGTAGCAACAGCGACGGAGCATCCCGGAGAGAAATGACAAACGGAAGTTGTCGAAAAAGAGCCCCAGAAAACCCGACCGTCTGTATACGAGTATAGAAGGAGAGTGCGCGCATCTACGATCACACGACCCTCGCAGTGTCTATCTACGGGATTTTCTACGGGCTTTCCCGCGCTTCCGGAGCGGGACAGGGGGCATTGTGCGGCGCCAGCGTACCGTGAACACGTATACGGCAGCCACCGCTATTGAATAATCTATAGAGACGGTCTACGGGCACACCAATGCTGCCAGACCTAAATTCCAAAAAATTCCCTCTCCTCTGTTTGTTTGTTTCACCGTTTCTCCCTCGGTACAATCGCTTGTAATTTTACTCTCCGGATATAACGCACGTCAACTGCAATCCTCCTATTTAGTTTTGAAGAAAATTACAGACAACGCTTTGTCGACATTTCCAGCAAACTAAACCATTGTAGACTGTCTGCGTACGGCATTATCACTGAGCGCGGTAACGCCTAGGCGTTCACGTGACGTCACGTAAATTTGTATAGGTACTACTGAGAAGTTCAGGCGCCGCGCCATAGGAGAAGCGACGATATTTTTGAGCTTCCGGTTGCGAGGTTTATCGGCGGAGAATCGGTGGACCATGAGCGACGATAATATTTGCGCCGGGCTGCGTAGGGGGAGGGACTGATAGAAGCAAGGGTGTTGTACTAACCTCACCCAAGAGCGAGGGTCGATTCCCAACTTTGACCAATAGCGAACGATACTCAGATAATAAAGTGAAACCCTGTATATTAACTCGGACGTGTGTACGTGTAGTTCTGCCGCTATCGTGGCCCAATCAGATGGGGTAACGTATTAATGCAGCAGAACTGATACCGTACCAGGCAGATTGACGAAATTCTCTATCGCATTAAAAAGTAATGGACGCGGAGAGAACGATTGCGACAAATGCTGCTGACCTTCTGGAGAAAATGTTTTTTTTTTTTAATTATTTTCGCAAAGTCGCTAGAGAAACGTAACAATTCGGTTGAAACTGTTAACACGTGTTTAAAAGCAAAAAAAAAAAAATAACGCCATTTACAACCAGTACACATATACTGGGCCTATTCATCTAATCAAGTGATCTCGTGTAAAACATTTGATCACGACATTGGCGTCACCTGCCATTGGCGATCTAGTTGGTCGATAGGGCTAGTCTTCCCCCCCCCACCCCACCCCAGGCAATTCAATCCACCGCCCCACTCAAACACACGAGGAGGAGTCTATCGAGCTCATCTATCATCCTCAAAATCCGTTGTTGATAATTTCCTCCACTCGGAACCGTAGGCGCCATCACCCACCCATACGTGTACACATACAGCGCGCCCGATCTACAACACAGTCGACGCCATATTCTCTCGCTAAAATAAACTCTCGTGATCTCTCTCTCTCTCCACGTCGTGTTCCCATTCGTTTTAACGCGAGTCTCCCCGTATACACAGAGGCAGCATACACGCAACGAGCGAGCATCGCTTTCGGGGGAGAGGAATCGCCTGAACAAACACTTGCCAAACCCGAACAACTAAATCAATGTTGACTAATTAGATGACACGAATCGCCTCTAATGCATCGCGGCCCGGGCTCGTTTAATAGAAAACGAGCGACACGGAATTAAATTCCCCCCTCCACCACCACCACCATCACCGCCACTACCATTGCCAGAGCGCGTTGTTAACCAAATCGTATGTGCGTGTGTGTGTGTAGCGCTCTCGCAAACGATCGAACACCGGAAGACACAACCAATCACTCCGTTTGGTATTGTCCACACTCGAGACATTGAACCGCGAATCCATCACATTTGCCACTACTGCCACCTCCTCCTCCCCCAACCCACGATCACCATCAGGATATCCCAGACCCCCATGCACCACATTGCTGCTTCCCTCCCCCCAACAACTGTTTAGTAGACACCCTCAACATCCTTTCTTCACTTTAACAATTCGTGTATACAGTATGTAGTTCAGTTCCAGGCATGATTATCCTCTTAAAACCCAAAGTACAGTTTAGTGAATCAATCAAGTATCGCGATACTTGATTCACTAAACTGTACTTTGGGTTTTTTTTTTAATTTACTGGCCATTGTACTGAAACAGAATTGTAGTATTAATGTGAGAATAGGCACTCGTATTCGTGGCTAAATGGGAGGAATCGAAAACTTATTTTCACGGTTTCGATAGGCCAGCATTGAACTACGTGTGGAACGATCCGTCTGAAACGCAAGTAAACGAGAGTACACAAGCGAACGATTGTTGGCTTCCCTGCAATGTAGTGTATGTCGTGATTGCTTGGTTGAACGGGGCAGCAATATTTACATTAAATTTAATAGGTGATGGGCGCTCACATCGGTCACTACAAATACTTTAGATTATAATGGGACTTCCATGTATTGCTACACGTTCTTTTGAGTCTTTCCCAGTGTTGCACACTCAAGCTTAAAGAGTAATTTAAAAAAATTACTTTATTATTGAGAAGAAAGGCCTTGAGGATTCCTTCTCCGCTGTGAGTGATTCCTAGCGACTTTTTCACTAGGTCTTTGGTTGGTAGTTACCATTAATCACAATGATTTCAGGAGGTAAATAATCAATAAAATTAATTTGTTTGTGAACTCAGGTCCCAGTAATATCACCCACGCACATGACCAAGCCAGATATATTATGCAGAGTTTAAATGCAAGGTGGACAAGATGGACGGCGAAAGAATCGGCAAGCGGAGGGGAGGAAGATATCATGCTGCCCGAATTTAGCATTTCCGTCTGGATACATATATCCGACAGTCACAAGGGTGCGAGAGTTGGTGCAGGAAAGCGGAAGGAAAAGTCTGGATCGGAGGAAGAGGAGGAGGAGGAGGCCAACCCGATGGGTATGCATGAGAGAGGGTGAATATGAGAGAAGAAAAAAAGGTTGCTGCTGGTGGTTTGGGGGTGGTAGCGCAGTGGGTAGAACATCTCCCTACTTAACTCAATTGTAGGACCCCGGGACCGCGATGATGGATGACGGGGTTCGGCCTAATTCAATCCACCTAAGTTAAGCGACCAAATCGTGCGCGATGACCAAGCATTTAGGAGTGATACTTTTAGTTAGTTTTAACCACACGTCTACATGAGCAAAACCACTCATCCGCGACTGCGTACATAGCGAAATAAGCACGCAATACATTGCAATGGCCTGCTGCTTCGCAGCTAAGCAGGCCATAGACCTACACACGCAGCAGCGTACCAGCACCACTAGAGACCACCTACGCAAAAAAAATAACATCCACGCTAAGTACTTGTCCACTTTTAAAGAGATAAATATACAGTAATATTAATTTTTGTGCTGTCCAGATGTTGTGGGAATGCTGTTAATCCCCAACAAAATTATTAAATATAATATTGCAAATCGAAATTGATATTTTCAAGAATTTGAATCCAGTTGCCGCTGCAGATATATAGCTGGGAACCTATCACTCAATATACTTCAAAAGCACGGCGAAGTCGTGTGTAGAGGTAAAGTATGATTGAACATTTGGTGACGCAATACCATAAGGGTATTACAATTTACCTTCGCATCATTAACTTGAACATACTTGAATAGCGAGTGAGTGAGAGCAAAAATATTTTTACGGCGTTCAATAACTTTCCGAGTTTTCCTGAGAAGGAGGCCAGACGATCCCATTAGGTTTAACCTGGCCGATTTTCGTCCGAACTCGGACACTAAATTCGCTCGGTACCAGATACACCCCACTAATGAAATATTTTAATATAATAGCGAGCATATAGAACGGAAAATACACGGGCCGATTCGCTCGTCCCCGTTGTCGGGGCCATGTAATCCAGTACGTCCTAGCCATTACTTAATCTAATTAAAGGGGCCCCCCGAAACGACCCCCCCCATCCTTCCAGCAGATACAGAGCTTGCCTTTACGCCTGCAGCCAACCTCCCACCCACAATCCACTCTCCTCCTTCTGTGACGCTTTAACGATCCGATAACTCCAATGACAACTCATCCATGCGCGCGCACACATACACGCACACACAGTAGACGATTCAATCAACTCCATTAGTCGTTCCTAGACATTTTCTATACACCCACCCTATCCCCCACCAAACAATCCAAATCCTTCTTTATTAATAAAGCTGCACCCTGGGCAACACAACACCGCACAACTTGAAACATCTTCCTCTCCGGAACGTGTTACAGCATTTTCGTATCAAGCACAGTTTAGAAAAGCAGCAATCAACGAACATACTTACAATTTCATTTGTAAAGCGTTCGCAGCTGACCCAATTTATTTTGTTCAATTCCCCCGACAGAGATCTTCGAAATTTTTTAGCAGAAATTTTTCGTCGTAAGCCTCCATTCGGAATGGATGTAATGCTTTGGGATTCGTGTCTGTACGTTGTCAGGGTCAAGATAACCCTATCTAGGTCAGAAGCCTAGACTGGGCCAAATTATCAGGCCACCCGTTGGAGCGGCATATGTCGTTGGTCCCTCCGGGGATGCTTGCGGGTACAAATTGCAATTTGCACAAACAGAAAATTAACGAAATCGATATGCCCAGGACATACGCCCCAATTAGTCCCTTGACGAGAAATCACCCCACCACCCACCAGTCAGTTTATATAATAGAACAAACCTACGCTACATAGCAGTCCAAACACACACTGTCCTAACATACAAGACGCGCCCCTGCAGCACACAAAACATGTTTCGAATTGGGAGACCACCATCACCACCACCGCCGTCGCCAACAATCCAGCTCTCCATCCACGGCCAATAGCGAAACAACAAAAAACGCGAACGAACATAACTTTTGTTTCCCCAAATACGAGTCAGCCGAGCGTGGTTGAGTTGTATCGGGTATGGCGTGGATGTTGCCGCACATTGCATAGACAACTGGGGGTGTGCGTGTGGGACAGAAGAAGGTGGGATACATCCATCGCCCCCCATTCTAGCCTATTTCGCAACGATATGTTTGTTCCATCACTTTTGAACTTACTATTTCTTCCTAATGTGGTTACATTATATCATTTTGCTTCGTGCATGCAATACAGTTTTTAAATGTTCAATATGCATATTGCTATATGTGATCGTCATCGCTGAAGTGAATGGATTATCTTTTCAATCTGACACAGTTTGACGAACACTCCCTTTAATTTTTTTTTATCAAATCGTGGTTTATTGTGAATGAGTGCCTGAGATTTATTCGTTAATTCCCTAAACCAAGTTGTTTTTTTACATGACAGGATATTCTGTACCCCACTAATAGCCTCGAAAGAGCAAATCGTGGAGGGGAAATATTTTTACCAGTGCCTTGGGATCGAATGACGAAAGCACGAGACGGGAATAGCTGCGCAGGTGGCGGATGCGTTACCACAGAACTACGGTGACTACAGAGCTCTCTGAATACGCGGCAGTATTCTCGCCACCTATTAGCGATATTGTACGTATGAAAAGCTGTCGCCCTACGACAAGGTTTTACGTATTTACATTTGTCAAATTGGACAAAACACGCGTGCAAAAAAAAAAAAAAACAATCTGGCAAGCGGTTTTACCACACAGCTCGCCGCCGACAAAGTTGTCTGTGTCGCCAGGCCCATCTTTCTATCAAGAGTTTCCGCGACAGCCTACAGTTCCGGAGCGCCATTTTGCACCGACACACACAAAAAAAAAACATTTGGTGGATAGGACCCGCTCGACATCCAGCCATACATCATGAGCGACAGAAAAAACACGTGAACAATTTGTTTCGTTCACGCGGGGGCGGAAAAGTGGGGAGGGATGTAGGTGGTGGGAGGTGAGAAAAAAAAATAAGGAAAAAGGCTGCCCGGGCTACCACCATTCTAGGACGGCATTTTATAGTACTGGAAAACGCCGCGCGCCACAGACCAACATCGGAGCGCTCGGTTCTGGCGCTCTTTTTAATCAAGACGGGGGACAAAAATTATGATGGCAACGTCTTGACGTATAAGGAAGTCACAGGCAAGCGCCCACCCCACCCACCACCCAAGAAGTTCCTCCCGCCGAGAGAAAAGTCGTTTGTATTTTCTACTGCGTCGAATGATAGATGAGGATCTTGGGAACGCGAAAAACGGGGGGGACAAAAAAAAATTGAGCTACAATGTCGCGGCGGTGTGTTTTGGACAACGTCGCGCAATTTGTGGGTTTGCGACGGTTCTATCCCGTGTGTTCGTGCCGAGACACAATTGCAAATATTTGAGCGCCGGCGACTTATATTGGCGCTGGCGAACAGAAGGGCATTAAATTATACTTCTCATGGGTGAACGGTACATGTATACAACGCCACGCAGGTATCGAATGGCAACTGGATTGGCAAAGTAACGGTGGAAATGACATTATTTGTCGCTGGTTGCAATTGAATGGATATGGCCGGTGGATAATTCAGTACTTCAATTGCGTGAAATACGAGCTCGTAAATTAAGCTTGTGATAATTTGAGTTCACAAGCTTAATATACGAGCTCGTATTTCACGCAATTTGTGATAAAAGAACAATTTAAACTAATTTCAATGGACAGCCTCAGCACATTTCCTACAAAAAGCTATTCTTAAACCGAAATTAGAATTCAAAGAAATCATTCATTCGATTCATTTAGACATCTTTACATTTAAAAAAAAATATATTTGCATAAATTTAACAGCAATTATATTTCAATGTCAGGTATATTATTCTCTAAAATCTAGGTGAGCGACAGCTACGCCATTTTCACGAACGCAAATTCAATCAAAATGTATTTCAAAACCAAGTGACACGTCATTATTAAAAATCATTGAAAACGAAACAAGAAAATAAATATATATATGATATGTTTAACGTGTCTTACCTTCGCCATCAGCTTGCCCGTTGGTCTTGGTATTCTCGGCGACACCTTCGCCCTCTACCGGCTCAGGAAAGATGACGGCCGTGTCACTTCGCCTCAGGTACTCTCGAATTTTCATCTCCTCCGTGTCCATGTCCTCCACCTTATGCTGTGGGCCACCACCGAGCAACAACTCGCCCATCTCGCCCGCCTGCTGACCCTTCATGGCCAGCCGTGGCAGACCACCCGCCGGCGCAGCACCGAGGGGCACGCCCAACAACACCGGCGCTCCACCACCCTTGGGCCCTTTGAGCGGTCGCTTCCGGCGCTTCTTGGTAGTAACGTCACGTCCGTTCGGCACTGAGGTAGGATAAGTTGAAGAAGCAGACAGCAGGGGCGGCGGCGGTGGCAACAACAACGCCGGGAAACCGGAAACGGGGATGGGGGTGGAAGCGGCCAGGGGAGAAGAGCAGCGTTCCGGGCTGGCGTTGCCTGGCAACAACGACACAGGGGGCGCCACCTCCGAAGGTTCCGCAGGCGCCGCCAACTCAGCCTCGAGTTTGGGTTGCTTCACTTCCGTCACCGTCTCCGCCGGAAGTGGAGTGTCGGATCGGCGGGAAGGTTCGTCGGCCGACCGCGGGGCGTCGCCACTGTTCGATCGGAGTTCATCGTCTCTGGCGATCGAGTACGACGCTCGTTGCTGTTGCTCGTCGGTCTGCTCGTCACGTGGCGCGTCCGAGCAGGGAGACATTGGTGCGGCGGCGGGCGAAGTGAGCGGAGAGAGCCGCTCAGCTTCGGCGGTGAGCGGAGCGGGAGGAGGGGATGGGGATGGGGAAGGTGGTGGTGGTGGTGGTAGCGGTGAAGTGTGGAAGACCGCGCTGGAAGCACTGGACTCGTTGGTCGCCTCGGCTGTTGCGCGAGCGCGACGCCGTGTAGCGGGCGGCGGGCGCAACGGGAGGTCGTCCTCGTCGCTGCTGGTGGGATCGGGCGCCGTGGTGGCGGTGGTGGGTGGGGAGTCGACGGTCTCCGGTACCGGCGACTTAGACGGGGGTGGTGATATTGCCGGAGCAGTCGTGGCGACGGACAGGAGCGACACGGCGGCGGCGGCGTCGCGGTCCAGCGAGGAGGGCGACGCGGCTCCGTTGGAGCACAGGTCGTCGTCCAGTTGGTCGGCGCCTACCTCTTCCGGCATGCCGTCATGATCAACTGCAAAGGAGAAATAAAATTTTAATTAATTTTCATTTTTGGCTCAATTGTGTATACTATCAGCCATACTTTAGAACAAATATATAGAACTTAAATTAACGCAGCAATATTGATCAGCAATACTATTTTTAGTAACATCACGAGATTCATTCGTTAAATTAAACTATTTTAAATTTTGTGAAGATCTCAAAGTCATCGAGTAAAAAAAAGTTTCATGATTGATTCAGCTAAAACTATTCACTGTTTGCCACTCATGGCCCTCCAAATCACTAATTGAAAACTGACCCTAATTGCAACTTCAAGTGACTAAACCCCCTCCCCCACCTTCCAAAAAAAAAAACCCCAATAGGATCAAAGCTACAAGAATGACGTTCATTAATTCACCAAACTGTAAAAAAATAGCGACAATAACGTCTCCGAATTACATTCGTCATTTTCCGAAAACATCGAAGTTGGGGAAACTCCCACTACGATTCGTCATTCCAAAATTTCTGTCTCGCCACCGATAAACTAGCTCACTTCGCAGCATGGCGCCCATTGAAGCTCCTTACCAGACACCCCACCCCTTTTTTCCAACACCCCTATCCCACCAACCTACCATTCAGCGCGCGCACAAACACATATCATCACGTGATGTACGGACGATCTGTACGTTATAATTCAGAATCGCACTCTCCTAATGCAATTTAGCCTCGCGAACGCAGAGCGCGGTGCCCATAAAACGCCAGCACCAGAGACAGAGAGAGGAGTCCCCGCAACGACAACCATTCACCGCACATCCCCCACACTTTTGGCCGGCAAAGTCGGGTAGAATCTCTCTCTCTCGCACGGCGCACCGTACGACACTGTGTCACGTGACAATTATTGCACAGTGTCGTGACGACAACGGTGTCGTTGCTCGCGCTCGCTGACCCGACTGGTGCTGCTCGTCCCCGCGCATGCGCAGTAACGACTTTACGCCTGGCCTACAAATCGACCCTGGAGACCCCCTAAATACCGCACCACCAGCACCGCCTCTACGCCGCGACCCCCTGCCGCTGCCATCATCACGTCGCTTGTCCCTCCCCCTCCCCTCTTCCCCCTTACCCTCAAACCCCACCCTCACATACATACATGCAACCCCCTGCTTCCAGTCGAGAGCGTCCTTTATTAAATTACGTCTACCGTTGGGCGCCAATTTCCAGCGGCCGCGACTAACGTTTCCCCCCAGCGCGGCCCCGCCGTCCTATCAGATCACCAAGACGTGGGGATCTTTATTGAATTAACATACTTTGGCTTCGGTGGCGGCGGTGGTGATGGTTACTGCATGTGTGCCTCGAACGGCGTGGGTGTTGGGTGCGTCTCCATCGCTCTCTTAAGACCCGCCGGGATAATTCACAGGAGATGATAGCAAAGTCAAGGAGTATCAAACGAGTGATGTTGAAAAAACACGTTCGATTTGCTCCGCGTTTTTGCTTACCACTTGGGTCGTTCGAGTTAGTCGGATTTTCCCCTGAAAGGCACTGACCTGAATCGAACCAATGTGTCTATCGCCCATTGAAATTATGTTTCTATCAGCATTCATCGTCAGCAAATAGTACTCGCATTTTTCTAGGTTTCCCTCTTCGTATAAAGTCGTTTCTGATTTCATTGTGGTCGAAACAAGAACAGGCGAATGAAATCACACTAACGTCACAAGTATTGGTCATAAGTCTAAAGGACTTGCCTGTAATACCGAGCCAACTACATACGAGTAAGATGAAACTGCAGCAGAAATGGATAGATACGGAAGAAAAAGCTACTAAATAAGATAATCTTCATGTCAAATCGTCACTGTGAATCCACACACGAAATTATGAACGGAACCCTTTTCACATTGACTTTGCAACTATGATATGTTTGGCCGCGGGTCTAAGCAGCATGTAGTTGGTCGTACACGGGGATTCTGCAACGGTTACCGAGGTTAGAGTCCGTTGGTGCGTCCGTCCGCGAGTGATATTGATGGGCAGAGAAGCGCGACGCCCCCGTAAAGTGAATCTGCATTATTTTTCGTATTGTGGACAGGGTTGGAGGAATGGATGGATGGGTGATGGTGGTGGCGGCGGTGGGAGGAGGTGGAGGGGTTAAAAAGGAGGGGGTGGGAGGATCACGCGCTCGCTGCTTGCCCGTATTAGTATAGTCGAGCACACAAAAGACTAGAGCCACCAAACGACAGACCACGGCGTAAAACGCACCGCACCCGCGGTCGAGTTGAGACTCTAACCTCCCCGCCATGTGCTTTTTGTATACTTTTTGTATACTGTGTCAGATAAACGAATGGAAGGATTCAATATTAGGCTTTCATTAATCCGCGGCATATTGAGTTTTGAATCTTATTTTTTTTACATCTGACTATCGCGCAAGGGGAAATTAAGATTTCTCCGAAAGTATACACTCGAACGGAATAAGCTACAGTTTCACGTAGTCAGATATTTTATAAAATATATTTTATAGAATAAAAGCAGCTCATATGTATAAATGGCGGGATATTAGTAGGATATTAATCTGATTTCGAGGTAGTTAACCAATTTACAAAATAAATAATCTAAAGATTTCAAATTAATTCAAAACTCGAAAGTTAACAAAACCCCATATCCTTAATGAGAAAATTTGAATTGGCTTTCGTGAAAGCGTTTGACTGTTTATTTACACACAATGAATTTCTTTCACGTTTTTCTTCTGTGACAAACTTATAAACACGTTCCATTTAGTCGATGTGACGTTTCCGGACAGCAGATGCCAACCATCCGTTGAAACAAAATGTGTTCGAATGATTTTTTTTTTTTTTTTGGTGAACTGCCATAGATCTACAAGCAAGTTTTGATTGTATGTACAGTGTACGGTTGGACGACGTAAAGAAGAACGAGTATCGGGTGATGTGGGAGTTACCCCGAGAGAAAGCTACCACGCCAGCACCAACCGAGGCTGGTGGGAGCAGCGTGGGGTGCGGTGACAAGATATGGCAAAAGATCGTCTCTGTGACCAGAAGATCTTGCTGATGTCTACATGGGAGGATCTGCCAGTGTGTATCTGACACAAAAAGACAAGCGAGGTATAGATGTGTGGGGGAGGGGATATGAAAGAGGGGGGTAAAGATGAGCCTTGGAAGTGTTATATATGGAGGGGACGGTGCAGAACGAGGGGATAGTGGGGGTGAGGAGGGGAAGGGGATGACGATAAAAATATATCCGTCGACAGAGAAAACTTTGATGGCGGTGGCGGCGGTGGTGCTCTTTCGCCTGCACAGTATGAGTGTGTGTGCAGCGAGAATAAATATAAATCACAATAAAGAGATGATTCTTGCTCTGGTAATTCTTGACAATATTTTAAGTGCAAAGGACGAGGGATCGCGAGACGGAACAACATTGTTAATGGGTGGCTGTGCTGCTGCTTCGCCACCCACTTTATCCATTCTCCCTTCACCACCCCCACCCCTTCTACTATTTCTCCCCGCCAATGTCGCTGCACGCGAGCATCCTTGATTCTAACATCCACTCTGGCATGCTTAACTGCGGCAGTATACAGAATTTCATCACTTGATGGTTAGGACTCGATGTATTTATATATCGCGCGCGCGAGGATCGAGTTTGTGGAAACGAAAGACGGAAGGTGGTTTTTGGGGGGGAACGTACACGGGCTCGTCCAATTCCTCGAGCGTTGGGCGCGCCATCTGGAGACAAGAATTGGCATTTTCGAATTATTGGAAGTCTTGTGAAACTGTGAGCTCACAATTTGTTACTGACGATTGCAGTTCATAAAAAATGGAATAATAAATTGACATAATCGATGAATCGAAATAGATAAAATTCGAAAACTTCGGATTTTTCTCGACAATCTTATTTTTTACTTTTAACTGATTGATTGATTGATAAAAAATTCAATTTCTTTACGAACTCGACCCTTTTCTTTAGACAAAATTAGATGTCACACGGTTCGGTGACGTGCGCAAATGTCTTTCGGAACACGATTGTTCCTCGAAAACGATATCGACGCACAATAAATTGATGATTTTTTGTAACCTTCCTACCGTAGCAAAAAAAATATAAAAAACTCAAAAATATCGAAAGTACTTCTCAAAATTGAAAGCACTTATAACTGTGAAGTACTCTGAACTTGAGACGAAGAAAAGTGCGGAACGAATAAGGGCGATGAGCGGAAAGGTTGGCAATGGCGGTGGAGCCCCCACCAGCTCGATTCGCCGTAGAAGCGCGGTGGGCGCGGACGTCGTTCGATCTGGCGCAAAAAGAGCGCACTTTCCAACAGTAATCACACTTAACCTGCGCATTAGTGTCGCGTAATGACGCGCGTGCGCCGAAATGCGTCAGACAGAGAGATAACTCGGCGGGTGGGGGTTTGTCGGCGCGAGAGAAGCTAGAGAACGCGCGAGCGGCGACCGATTCGGCATGGGGAAAACGCGTGGAGAACGAACGGAAAAACTCCGCTTCGGAACGCCTTTCTACCGGTAATACGAATGAAATCTTCAATTTTAAAAACGCCACCTAAAAAACCAATATGGCGCCAAATACAGGTACGGCTGTCAAAATTGGATCGTCTTTCAAAATTGCACCAAATAAATGGCTACCGAATATTTTATTGTCTGGATCGAGACTAAGGGTTGTCAAATTTACCCTAATTCGTTATTTCATGTCAAATATAATTAATTACAATCAGTAATTACAATAAAATAAATTACATCGGTGGAAAGATTTTTAGCTATTCATTTAAATTAAAAATATGCGAATGTGTTGGCATTCTAATAAATCATCCGATTTAATTCAGAAAAAAAATGAGAATTAATTTCAATTGAATCGTTATCGAAGCACCATCAAAGTCCACAATAGTCTAACGTGACTTGGTCAATGAACGTTCATACGTGAAATATGACAATCCCAAATATCAAAACCCCAGCAAATACCGGGGTACAACAAAAATTAGCCAACCAAGAACGCCAACTTCATATACCGAAATTATTCATAGTGTAGTTACGAAATCCATTACCACTCGTCGCCTATGCAAATAGCCATTGGATATCGCCCGCGCTAGACTGCCCGCGTGGGGACAGTTTCCGCTTCCGCTTCATTCGTCACCCACCCCCTCCTCCCATCGATACACCCTCCCCCAACCCCTATCCCTATCTAACACACCGTGCAACGAAGGATAAACACGTGTGATGGGAAGGAGGGTTATATGACGCGCGCGCGAGAGAGAGAATGAGGAGGCCCGTGAGAACCGAGCGAAAGAAAAATGGTTGCCATAGCAAATGCATTTCCTGCAATTACATCAATGGAATAAATGAGTCGGAAGATGAGTTATATACCAACGCCCCCTTTCTCCTCTTATCTGCCCCCTCCCCCTCCTTAAACTACTACCACCACCATGCATCCACACCAGTGAACCGTAGCACGAAAACGAGCCTGTTTGTCCGTTTTAGCGATTTTTTTTTGTTCCCTCCCTCGCTTACTCACACGGTCGAATATGAACTGCACGATCTATGAGAATTTTTTTTTGTATCTCTGTGGTCCGAAAATACTCTGCACGATCTGTGAATACAGTTTGTTCGTGATGACAATTCCGATGAATGTATATACCATGACGATACGAGAAAATACAACAATCACAAAAAAAGAATATATATTTATAATCAGTAGATTAAATCTCTTAAAACTTCCAAATCTTAATCCATGTAATGTTTATGTATCGGGTCGCATGAAAATATATTCCCCAAAAATACCAGCCTGTTAACTACATCACAGCTCCAACACGGATTCCGTAAAAAGCACGTTCAGTGCAAAAAAAAAAAAGCAAGAAGATTGACGCGCAAATGAGTCAACGTATGCAGGTTTGGAGACGGAGTAAAATAAATCGCTGTCGTCGATCGCGGGAGAGATAGAGAAAAAAAAGGGTTGATTGCGAGCTTCGATGACAGTCGTCGGAATAACTAGACCTCCTCACACCGCAGAAAAGACGAGCCAATTAGGGAATTTGACAAATGGCCGAACATCTGCAGAGAGCCGGAAAGGCGCGCGCGCGGCACGGCGGTTAATGTAGCAAAAAATGACATCAGTTGTTCGACTCTTGTCAAACGATGTAGCGAATTTCGACGGGTTATTTTCTATTTTCTTTTAATATTACAGTATATGGGAGTTTAAAGAATAGTGACTGACATGATTAAGTTAAAAAGACGAGAAAAATGCGTGGAACCGATGAAACGGAGACATGGCATTGTCACCCGTAAACATAGTTATTTTAAATAAATTGGCTGCGAAATAGCGACAAGGTTGTTTTCTCAGCCGTTCTTGTTCGTTTAGTTGATAGAGCGTCTACGTACGGGTCAAAGGGTTGTGGGTTCAAGACCGAATCACAATTTTCTAAGTAAAAAACTGCACAATTAATATCAGTAAAATATCAATCTTGGTACAAAAAAGCACGGATTTGCTCAAAATGAGATCAATAAATTCCCATTAGGCCGCCACAAAATTTATTCGTTCAGGAAAAAACAAACATATATTTTCGCTCGAGGAAAAAAACAACATTTCTACAATAATGAATTTTTCATAAAATTTTCACACGTTCACGCTCCATCTGGTGTGGAAGACAAAAACAATCGGTTTTGCTAGCAGTCACGAAACCGAAGACAAAAAAATAGCCAGACACCGACAACCCCTAATACCCTAACGACTTGCATCTCTCACTTGCATTGTTCGAAGATGAGGAGGGGGGGAGATGCAACGGTACGGTTACCAAGTCGTAAGAAGAACTATTGAAACGCGTCTCGTGCGCATACATTACCGCCACAATCGTTGGCGCATGCGCAGACGGTCTACCCCCCCCCCTCTCCCGCGCACCGACGAGCCCATCTAATATAACAATAGAGGCGCACGCGTAAAAAGTAGCGCCGTCGCTGTCGCTTAATTAATACACTAATGACTTCTTACATGCATCACGGGATACGCAACCTGTCTCTAGTTGCCTATATCGATATAAAATACTACGTTTTCCGAGATTTCGGTAATTAAACCTTTTTTATGTCTCGTTCGCAGCTCGCGTGTCGTCGCCCCGTCTACCGTCGGGCCCTGCCAGGACCGGCACGGGGGGAAGGAAGCCAAGACCCAGTCGCGGTCCACGAGATTTTTGGCAACTTCCATGCATGAATAGACTATCGTCAAGCGACTTACAAAATTTAACAATCTTATTAACGGTGAATTAAAACTAGATATACTGTTGGTGCCTGTTTAAAAAATATAAATCAATTTTCAAAATATTTTTTTTAATAATTCGTGCACAAACGTGTTCAAGGATACAGAAGTTACTGAAATAATACTGAACTAATTTTGATTATCGAATTATTCAAGATTCTTGGAAGAAAGGCGCTAGTGAGGTTCAATAGCCGTCACATCGACTAATTCATTTTTTAATAAATTATTAGCGTCAATCCAATTTGATGAACAAATGCAATTTGAATTATAAATTCATATTTCGGCACTAGCTAAAAAATTACACGTTTTGACGACTAATGAATTTTAAAAACGACATCTTCCGCAAGAGTTTAAAACGCACCAATTATTAAAAACACAAATTCCACGATTCCATACCGAGCTCATTATTAATTAGAAACAATGAAATATGAAAAACAAAACAGGCAAGGTTCGAATCCCGCACCGCCACAGCATTAATTGCCTCAGCCTTCAAGCGCACTGAAGTGTCTCTAGCACACCTAATTACGCCCGACGAAAAAAAAAAAAAAAAAAAAAAAAAAGAAAGAGAGAAACTTAATTTCGAATCGAAAGATGTGGCACCATCCGGTTAAGCAACGTGTCTCCTCTGGGCTGCAACATCCAACCCACACACACGCACTCACACACCCCAAACGTCGACGCGATCTCAGATTTCAATTCTATTCTTTTTTTTCTTCGTCGTCGTTGTACCTCCCTCCACCACCTCTTCCTCCATCCACCGACGCCCACCCCCGCATCTCCATCTCGCTCCTTATTTTTCTATTACATTTTTCTTTTGTCTTTTGACGATCGCTAGAGCGTCTACGTTTTTCACCTTTCCCTCTTTTCCTCGCAGGCATGCCAATGCCGCACCACCACCACCACACCCGTATATGTATTGCGCACGAGCACGCGCACATACACAAGCACGAGCGGGCCCCCATACACATACACACAACATAAAAAACAGATTGAAACTGCTATAAAGCGAAAATAATTATGTTAATACACAGTCGCGTTCGTACGGCGCGAGAGAACGTGAAAATTATTCGCCGGAGAACTTCCAACGAGCAATTCAAAACGAGCCTGAGTGTGGAGAAAAAGAAAATGGCTGCAGGGGAGGGGGTAGGTATACCGACTGTGTGTTGTATGTGTATATGCGCGATACGTGAACACTATATAGGTGCTGAGATTCTCTCTGGTATACAGTATGCTTGTATGTCATAGAGAGGTGGATATGTCGAAAGTAGCTTTCTAGGAAATGACTTGGTATTTGTGCACAACTACCGATAGATTCATTAGGCCGGTTTGACGCTGAATGATAGTGCAGCATAAACGCTATAATATTTAAATATTATTTATTTAGTTGACATTCTACTGTAAACTAAATAATACACGAAATAGTGTGATCCTAAATACATTGGCATAAATAGGCATGGCATCAAGTATTGTGATGATTTGGTGCTATTAATTAAAAAGCAACTGTCATGTCTAATATACACATTGTGTATACAGCCAATTTCATAAATAGTACGCAGATTGCCATTAATTATCAATTAAAAAAAAAATAATATAATAATTTTAATAAATTAATTCGATAATTTTATTATTGAAATATTGTTATTGTTATATTTGTCGAATACTAACAAAGTTGAAAAAATTGTTTGTATTTGCGTTTTGTAAAGAAACACGTGCTTAATGTCTGACTGTTAATCAAATACGAGTTAATTAAAATGAGACGAATATTCGCCCCATTCCATAATTAATGGGGAACGGCGATTGTTTACAATGACCAATGTCATTAGTTTGCCCACCAGAAGGAATACAGATCTGTGTGTACAGAACTTTTTGTCAAAGGCAAGCAAGTTAAAAGCGCGAATGGCTCCCGGATAAATTACCTTTGAGAAATGTCGGATGCATACGCCGGAATATTCACGTACCTACCGGTATTATAGCATAGTCATGCACACGAATCCGTTGGTAGGCGCGCGCGCGCGCACAGATGCCAAATTTTTCAAAATGGAACGGAGACGAAAGAGAGATCTGGCGCGCATTGATTTCAAAAGAGAGAGAGAGAGAGAGAGAGAAGAGAGAAAAAACGCCGTGCTTCCTTAATTACCATAATTAATTACTCGTATTTATTAATTAGTAGATGACTTCATGCTAGCTTTTGCACGGATAGTGGTGCACCAGGTTAGTGAACTCGCACGAAATTCGGATGAAACGAGATTAAAATTAATATTATTAGTTGCAAATTCCTATTAATTATTAGGTACAATTTCAGAATACCGAAATACGGTATACGTCAACATTACCTCACTCAGTACGCATACATTGCGGTTCAGAGCTTCGTGAGTTCAAGCCTGTAATATACATGGTTGACTTCATTGTCCTTGTCAAATTTTGCCTTGAAAAAATTTGCCTTTGCCTTTGCAACAAATGTCATGACAAAAAAAACATTGAGACTTCCAGTTCCAATTGGATATAAATATGCTAAATTCAATCTTGTCACTGACAATATTAATCTCCCAAAATTGACAAAATCATTTGTTCCGAAATCGGAATATAAATGACAAAACGTTAAGAGAACGTCGATAAATAACTTCATATCAATGCACATGTAGTATATCCTCGTATCCAATATAAAATGGTAAAAAAATAAATAAAGAGAATCATTCTTTCCATAAAGGCTGTCGCTGTTTTGAATTGACTGTCGTTAAGGCTGTCGCTATTCCTAACAAGCTGAGAAAAAAGGCAAGACGCTGCTGAAATTAAAAAAGCACCCTGCATATGCGCCACAAGCGAGAACTGTAAGTGGAAAAGCTTATCAAACCTTTCGTAGAACGAGAGTCAACGAAGAAACACTGTTCACCTGAGCACTTCACGGGAACGAGAGCGGGGGCAGGAGGGGAGACGATGGGGGAGGTGAATAAGAAAGTGGAAACAGGAGAAAAGCAGGAAGCTAGGCACAACCCCATCCGCCCCCAGCAAATTCTCCCTACGGCTCATCGATTTTTAAAATTCATTCGAAATCTGACTGCTCCCCATTATATATGCATAAATCTGAGTGTAACGTCTACATAGAAAATGAAAAAAAAGGAGGGCCTGGCATACGCGCGCACTGGCGTGATCTCTACGCCACCGAACCAACCCCCAACCCCCTCACATCATCTACCATCCCACACCGCCTCTTGTTTTATTGCATTTTTCAACTCCCACCCCCACCCATCTTCATACGCACACATCGCCATACGCACCCTTCCATCCGCGTTTATTAAGTCCTCTCTCGCTGGCTGGCGCTTCCCCATTGGCTCCTACACTCCCAACACGCGAGTATTATTTATTTCCCCTCCAAATCCACCTACCTTTATATCCGTGCCTATATCCTACTGAGATCCTCGTCCACGCGCACCTGTGCCCGGAAACTGAATAATGTACTCCCCTCATCCTTTTAAACCGCATACACTTGCTAGGTGCTTAACCAACAATCACAACGGATAACACGGCGTCATCGGCGGTTCTATTTGAGTAGCAAATCAGCAAACATGGCTTTTTCTTTAAAGAAAACGCACATTGGAGAATAACCGCATTTGAGCAATTTGTATTTGTAGTATGTTTCGTATGAATTACATAATTAGTGAGCAACCCAACGCAGCAGAAAATTAGTCATCACAAAGCGATCCTGAAATTAGCCAGTTGGCGCAGCCACTGTTTTTCTATCCAATGTATTTTCGTAATTCCATGCAGTTCTTACGCATACAATTACCATACAAAGCCAAGTAATTAATCTGTTAAAAGTATTCCACTGATGATAAATTAACGTTTCAAACTGACTCTTTTACAAAAATTTATTTTGGTAATTCCATGCAGTTCATACGCATACATACCTAGTGATTATTTTGTCATTGTTTGAAACGAAAATTCGTGAGGTCTCAGGAAGACCCGGCTTGGACCCTACCCCTACCCGTGATCACGCTTTACCGCGTATCGGTCCGCCCTTCAACCGACCCCCGACCCACTTCGCTAACTGGATGGCTCACCTCGGGTTGTATAGTTTATAAGGGAGAGCCTGTATATGTCTGTATTCGCGTACATAGAGAGAGGCTGATTACGACGAGATGCAGTACAATTTTAGTGAAATTCCCGTAAAAATCGTCGTGTGCCATATATAGGGAAAGAGAACGAGAACGCCAGCGCTTCAATCACGAAATCCCCCATATTTTAACGTTGGATTTACGACGCGCTCTCTGAATTGGATTCCAATACGAGTTATTACGTTTGGGCACATACACATGTATATACGTGGCCTACATCTCTAGACGTGAAGCGTGACACGAAGCATATCCGGGATGGAGGGGTGGGGGTTGTACAAGTCAGCGACTTTTTAACTGAATATTTGGCACGAGCGCGAAAGAGCTGGCAGCTGCGTCCAACACAAACAGATTTCTCGTAAGATACAAAAAAACCTTTCTAAAACCAACCCTTGCATAAGGTAAATGTAAATTGAAATATTTAAAGTCATATCTTGGGTAATATAACAAATATTTTCTAACAAATGTTTCTAAATTACAAAAGTAAAAGTGTATGAAAATAAAATTTAATGGCTATAAAATCTGAAAGTAAGGTCATTTTTTTTTTGGTAGCAGCATATTTTAAGTTTGAATTTTTTTTTTTTTTTTATTAAAAAGCAATTTTCATGATTTTTTGCGCCATCGCACCCTGTAAATAACTGCTATTTATTGGGTCTGGTATTTTAGGTCAGATGTGTAGAAAATGAGCTCAGAGATGAGGTGCAGTCAGTGATTGCCAAAAACTAGGGGGCAGCAATTGACAAAAAAATAATTTAAGTGCTCATACCGAACGTGAATTTTCAGCGTTCAACGGGCAATTGTTTAGTCCAACAATATCCATCGTCAGCCAGCAGAAAATAATTATGGCCCGCGCAATTTCCCTACAGGGGCCCGCGCCTGACGTGCGATTGGCCAACCCCGCCACCGGTGTTCGACTGCGCGCCCGGCGGCGCCACCAGCGTTTCGCCGGTGCACACGTCGTCGGTGGCAGCGGCATAAATTATGCAATAACAGCTACCACCGTCGTTTAATTAAGGTTCTTTAAAGAAGTGCTCCTATCGAGGCCTATAAACTGCCATTTTTTCCCTCTTTTACAGCCTGCCACTTGAGCCGAGCGCGAACACTCGTAACGTATAGGTATGCTAGCTTCGAAGGAACGAGAGAAGAGAAAGAGAGGAGAGATCCTGAAAAGGTATACATAGAGAGTATATAGCTGACGCAGAGCGTACGGGAGCGCTTGACAGTGGGGCACCGCAACCCCCTTTCAAGCGTGGGCCATTTTACACCTAACGTTGCCCAACCTTAGCGGGGCACGGAATTACTGATACGGGCAGTTGCAGTGTCATCTAGTGGCCGATTAGAGCGAACTTTATTCATCCTCTTATTTTTGAGATGCAACTCGTTTCAGGAGAAGAAAAAAAATTACAATAGTCTCGTTAAGTCTTATCTAGGCGCACACAGTAGGTCAATGGGCCGCAGTCTGCGCAACCCGTTTATTGATCTATTGAAGATAGCATCTTCAAGTACCTTTTTTTTTACAAAACAGGCGCCGAAAGGTGTTGCAATGATTGACGCGTTCTGACATCGGATGTGATGGCTGCGCAGTGCTTCGAAGAACGATCAACACATTCGCATACCAACTTAATTTTACAACGCAAAGCAATTTACAAAACTATTTCCCTCGGGCTATTAGTGCATTCGCATTACTTTTCTTTTTAATTTTTAAAAATATGAGCGAAAAAGCCACAATGAAAAACAACAATTGTTCTAACCGCCATAACATCCATTTACAAGACAACATTCAACACAGAAGTATACCCACAAACAAAACTTTCGTATATGTGAATCCAATTTTTAAGTATATTACATGCGGCAAATTAATATCTCTGAAACAACCCACAAATGGAAAATGGCATTACAAGCCGCATATCGTGCTTGTAAATGTAGCTGAATTTATACTCGTATTTAACTATCGTATCCAAATAGGACGATGTAGCTTCACGTGGAATCCTTCGACTAAAACGAAGCGCACGAAAAAGACGGATATAATAGGTACAAGGACTACATTCGTCATCGTGAATATCGATATAGCAGACATATCTTCGCTAGTGGTGCATTTATACGTGTACGTGTGTGTATGTTTGTGCGTATTCGACTTGTTCGCCAATATGTTTTCGCCATTTCACGGACGCACAAAACGCGGCGCAGTCGGAGAAACACGCTCTCGAGTTTTGCACGAGAAAAAATATCGCATTCATCATTTATACAATCGTCGCCCATAAAGCAATTTACGAGCGCTGACGTACTGGCAGCGCTACCGCGCCCCGGTGGACTAGCGTTTATTTACGCACAAACATCCGGGAACGAGTTTGGAGACTCGTGTAACGAGCAAAAAATGCGACTCGATCTCTCGTGTGGACTGGGGTTGTCCGTAGTTGCTTCTGGAGCGGGATCACACTTCAGTTCACCAACACGAACAAATCGAGACGGATGTGGCGAATGGAAAAATGGCCGCCTGATCCGATTTTAGAACCTTGAATTTAGTCAACAGTTCAGTGAACAAATTATCGAATTCTAAATTTAGAATACAAGTGCATAACAAAATAAAAATTGAGGTATGTCATGCATTTGATCATTCAATAACGAACCAACTCAAGCTGACCACCAAGAATATCGCACAGCACACATGTAAAAACTATATGGAAGTTATTATTAAAATTCCTTTATTTTTTATTTAATAAAATCAAATTGAAACACGGCCGTTTTTATTTTTTAAAGAACTCGCCCTAGCACAAAATGAAAAAATTATTTTTTTAAATGTCATTTTAATTTCAAGCTCACGAGCAGAATCGCTCGTCAAAAGTGCTCGAAAAAAAGAGTTGGTTCATTAATCACGGTAATGTCTGGTACTGGCAAACGATTGTACGAGGAAATCAGGGACCAATCCTGCCCAGAGACAAAGACAGTGTCTCCGATTTTTTTTTCTCCTCCCGCCAAACGCGTCTTCCTTCGTCCCATTTTTCGCCCGCTAGCATAGCATCGTCAACCGTGATTTCCTCTTTTTCTCCCCCGCATGTCTTCGTCGTCGTCTCGCGATGTCTTTCGAACCTCGCCGAACAACGTCGCTCTGCTCTCTCTCTCTCTCTCTCTCTCTCTGCTGGCGGTGCTCGCTCACCGACTCTTCCCCCACCCCGAGTAATTTCAGCTGACGCCGAAGTCACGCGCCGGGATTCGCTCCAATGTTTTACGACATACAAAAGCAGAGTATCTTAATGCCGTGTTCCTGATGCATTAAATTGACCGTGGGAAATTTTATTTAAACATTCATGGGTCTCGGAGCCGCCGCCGCCGCGCGCCCAGATATACTGCCGTGGCAGGAACGCCAAGGTGTGGTTCATTGTCCAGGAAACACGACTCGCATTGATTTCAATGGAGGAACGACACCATTCGGTAACGTTGTGGCCGTGTTTCCACTATGGGAAGCCATTCCACCCGGTCGCACGTAGACTCGCTCAGAAAAGATACACGTAATCGTTTACGTGTATAAGCCGGTAGAGACGGCATGCGGAGCTCCAGGAGCTTTAGAGTGTAGCGCTGGGCGGAATCAGAGACACACAGTTGATGGGGATGGGATAAGAAAAGGAGAGAGGTGTAGCGAAGACTGGTTCCGTGAATAGCGGCGGTGGTGGTGGTGGGGGTTTAGACATTAGGTATGCCTGGAAGCGTTGGTTATAGATAGAGCCGGAGTCCGGAGACGACAAAAACACGCATGCCAAGATATGGTTACGATGAACGGTCGACATATTTATTTTTTTCTTGGCGAAAAAAAAAAAAATAAAAAATACGGTAAGAGTTTATGAGACGTTCTGCGTAATAGAAATACGTTAGCTGGTTGTGCGATAGCAGCAATTTGAGTGTCCGACGGCGCTTCGAGGAAATTGCCAGAGCTATCGATAGCATTGGGTTTCAAGTATTCTTTCGACGAAAGTCTGCTACTTAGGTCTAATGAATTTCTTGAATAAAATTATTTTTATTAAATGAGCTTATCTTGATTCTCTCACAATAGGCAACAACTATCCAGCAAGTAAAAACTCAGACGAACTTCTAAACATACCCACTCAAAAATATAAAAACGTAGTTCAATTACAATCACAATTTGCAAGCCCCTCCTTGTCAATAAATTAAAATGATCCCCGATTGTGTGCAATCATACATCACTCTGGTGCTACGCAGTGCTAACACTTTATAAGGGGCAGCTACGTGAAGCGCATGTGTTCGCAACTAACTAGCGTAATGAGCAGGCAAGGTTTAGTGGCATATCTGCTATCACAAATCGATATTTGAAATAAAAAAGGAAATCTGAATTAGGAAATTACATATTTTGATTGTCAACCTAATAAAGATTAAGTGCATATGTCAATAACACTGAATTTTGACTGAAATTTTGTTTCTTGGAGTGATTTGTAAAACTTAAGTTGCCCTAACTCGTGCCTCTTTTTGTATGCTTAAAAAAGAAAATTCTTCCTTCAAACTAATTCAAAAGTGACACAAATGAAAAAGAACAGAAAAGCTCGTTGGCCAGTGAGGAATCGACCTTGTGAAGTGGATGGGAAGCAAGTAGGGAACCGATACTAATTCGACTTAATCCAATAATAAAACACGCCAGTGAGCAACGCTTAGGATACTATTTAAATTGTATTAGTCAGAACGGCGAGTTAAGGGAAGAGGGGAGAGAGACGAAGGGGTGAACCACACAACGAGGGCAGCAAGGGAGAAAAAGGACGTTTAGGAGCAGACACGTCGCCAAAAATGCACCTAATGAAATGCCCGTGGACGCGCGTAACGACCAAGTAGTCAAAACTCCCGCGACCGACAGTGACGTCACATGTACTGGGTTGCCAGCGGGTTATTTCCTCATTTGTGACTAATGGTTCCAGGGGATTTATTTCCTCGAAAATCCTTACCCCTCCCCCATTTCCCCCCGCTCTACACAACTGCTAGTGCCACACAGCGGTAGAATCAGATCTGTGTCAAACGTCGTAATGTAACCAAATCATCGCGGATAATAAAATGATCAGGAATAAAAAAAATAAAAAACAAAACTAACAAAAGTGTCCCACGTTGTAAGAAAATCTCACTCAATAATCCAAAGTGACGGCAGGTCAGTTATACAAAAAATAAAACATACCGTTTCACGGTATTTAATTATTTAATATTACAGAATATTTTTTTAACATACTGAAGATTGAGATAACATTTCATGTCCAAAATTAGCAAATATTACATATAAGATATTAAATAATGAAAATGCAAAGAAAAACAGTTAACAAAAAATAAATTCCCCATTTAAAATCTGATTTTAACAATTTTATACGAAACTTCAGTGTTCACGCACATTGGACTTAGTCTTTGTCGTTATCGCAAATAAAAGTCAACCGAATTGCAAGAACGAGATCGGGCACGATAGTCAGTTCCTTTCTTCGGACCATTCACCTCTGTACAGGGTAATTCGTCTCTGGTCAGAGACCGATAGGCGGGCAACACTGCAAATGCGGGGGAAAATATATATATACCATTCAAACACTAGTTTCGAAAGGAACATAGGGGACACGTGTCCACACACATCCCTCCTTCCACACAACGACCTGCTCACTAAATTACATCACCGCTGCCCAACCAAGGCGCTAATAACATAGCTGCCACCCGTTTCCCGGTACCCTAACGTCCACTTATACCCCCTAACGCTGTGGTTTGGTCCTGCCAGAACCCAACGACTAGCCAGTGCCAGAGAAAGAACCAAACGACCCACCTCAGGGCTGCTAATAGTATCGATTACACCAAGTTTGCTGGGAATCGCCATTAAACGGGAAATAATATGCCCCCACCAGCATGTCATCTCGCACCCCAGAAGACCAGCAAAATATTATATTCTCTCACGGGTTTCCTCAGCTACCCGTATATATAAAGTCCCGCTTGCCGTACCGTATGAACTCGTGCACTATCTAAATTAGGAGCAGAAATAACTATTTTGAGGTAAACCAGACGAAATTCGATATTAGATTGGTGTAGCGATAGTGAAGCGGATGGAGGTGAGGGGTGTGAGTCAGCCTAATTATATTAGCAGAACGAATCATAAATCTCACATCAGAAATGCATGATCACATGTCCACATCACAATCGAATCCCTTTGTCCTAAGTAACTTTCTTTTCTTGGTCATCTAAAAATAACCGAACGCATTCAATACTACACGAGCACAAACTCTTTATCCTTCAGAATAATTATAAGAAAATATTTTGGGATATTACAAAGTGTATGCTTGAGTTTTACTCCCTAACAAAATGACATTAAGATAGTTTCCAGATTACAAAATTGAAACGCCCACCACATGTGGTTGCATTTTCGTTTCCTATTATTTAACATACATTTTGGGTTCACCGACTAGTGACATTAGGCTAGGGCTATTGTCCACATAATCCTTTTATTTGCGATAAATTTCCTCATTTGCAATGGAATGTTTTCACCGACTCGTCTTATTGGCTACCAGAATATGCTTTAGTTGGTATTGGGGGGACGAGAACGTGAACCGGTGGCGGAAGAGATGGAGATAAAACAAGAGAGGCGGGGAGGAGGAAGAGTCGAGGAGAAGAAATGGTGGCGCGGAGATCATAGGGCCAAACAAATTAACGAGTCGGTATGTCCGCGCAGAAATACAAAGTACCTTCGGTAATGGCGGGCCGAAACAAAAGGCGGACAAAAGGCGACGAAACGCACACACCCAAAAGCGATTGTTCCGGCACCCAACGATAATCTCAGAGACTTCCCGCGCGCGTTTTAAATTTAAAATGACCTCCCTACCCCCCACCCTTCACGCGACCCGCCCGTGCGGACTCACGCAGAAACGCGAGCAGTCACAAAAGGTGATAAGACTAATGGCGAGGAGGTCGCGCAACCTGGTGGCGGTGAGACGCGAATGCAACGGGGGCGTTCCGCCGTTGAGGTGGCGCCTAGCTCCTAATGGCAACATTTAACATATAATGGGTTGAAAAAATCAAATTCACAACAGTGCATGATGGTACCGTAATTAAATTTTATAATTTCACCGATTTTACCACTACATACGCAATAATCGATAAGCAAATAGCGGCAAAGTTAATTCTAGCCAGCGAATTTTCTAACCCGGAGATTTAATCGGGTTCTTAATAGGGTTTTTAATCGTGAGTTAAATTTAAGTTAAAATGTTATACCTAAACAAACACAATGTGTAACGCGCTCTGGTATACAAATAATGAAGCATAATATTTCGTCAGTCATTGGCAAAATTTACTATTAAAATATGATACGGATCTTCGGCAAAAATGGCCACAGTGCAACGAAAGCCCAAGCTACACCACAGGCAAATTGTAGCGGCGATAGCGTTTGTTCGTTTACACACTCTCTCTCCAAGTCGCCGTCGTACGTCGCCATTTTACGGCTCCATAAATCAGGTGACCTCTTATCCACGTGTACGCGTTTGCTATGCCAGCATACTAACACCTAACGGTGACGAAGGAAGGGGAGGTAGAACCACACCACGCGTCATGTGGCCGTATGAGAAAGGTTGCCATGTTTTACCGTCATTACCAAACACCACGAGTAAACAACTAACCTTTGCACAATCAGTTTTTATTAATTTTGAACACCGCTAATACCATTTCCAAAATCGCACGTTACCGTTCAAAAATTCGGCAATGCGCCGTGATGGCATACACGCAGTTGCCTTGCGGACTCTTTAATCCCAACGGGCGTTCGCCGCTCGTGACACCCTCCGACCGTAAACACACGCGATTCGCTTCGGTCGGCTGCGTCGACCTGAACCACTGCGGCGACCATCGCCAACGCGACCCGACAACTATGCAAACAAATTATAGGTGGTGGTGGTGGTGCTGATGGCGGGGTTTGAACAGAGGCGAGGTGACTCTGAAGCGCCCCGTATCTCTTCTGCCCAACGCCCATCCCCTTACATAACCGAGGACCGGGGATTTTCTGAAAAGGTGACATAAACCGCAGACCTGACCCGCCATTTGTAAACTTGGGAAAGACAATTATTGCCGAAACATATCCCCCCTCGGCTAGTGAGGCGCACCCACCCCCGTGTGCCACTAAAATGCAAATGGACCAAGAAACAACAACGCCGATAAGCCTCGGCCGAACCACCCACAACACCACTCGCCACAGTGTTGTTCACTTTTGCATCGGACGCGGTCACCTTCTGCGGCAAACATCTCTTAGGTGGACTGAATTCTTTCCCCCCGACAACCACCATTCCAACTTCCCCCCCTTTCGGCACCATCCCCCAGCCAACAATATATACGACGTTGACCCAACGATGACAAAGCGAGTCGCCATTAACCCATTGTCGTCATTTCATAAACCGTGTCTATGAAATTTAGTCGCATTCCTGGCTGAGAGAGCCTTCACCAACACCATGTCGGCCTTTGGTGGAGGTGTCGCGCAGAAACGCTCGTAACGAAGTCCTCAAGTTGGTGTTATACGTGCTAAGAGTTGTACAGTATATTTCGATACAGTTAATCGTTACGACGAAACGAAGTGAATAACAAGGAACGCCAGTAAGGTATGGAGTTGAACGGAGACAGTTGATACATCTTGAAGCGAATCTGACAAATTGGGAAGGCATCCCTGTGAGAAACTAAGAATGTGCGGCGGTAACACATTCTTCTTCGCCTACGCACCGCACCGCTCTGAATTTCCCTTTTCTTAGCCGCCTCCTCCACCTCCTCAAGTTTCTAGGGATGACGTTGGCTGAGAAGGAAGCGGGCGAAGTTAGTTTTACTTCCATATCTGCATTTAGCGAGTCTGAAAAGCTTCGTAGTTCTGATGAGTCAGGCATAGCTTTCATTTGTAAACAATAATAGAAGGTAAAATGTAACTAACCGTATTCGAATTATCTTCAATAATACGAGTACGCAGTGTTTATTATTTTCGAATAAACTGTGCATGTATTCATACAGTATGTTAAGATGTTCTAAATAAATAGCGTTTTTTTATTATTTACCGGGGTTAGTACATATTGCTATCAAATTCAGTCATTGATAATAACGCTCGTTTCAAATAATTGTTTTTGCCTGCCTTCGAAATCAGTTAAAAGTAATGTGAAACAGGTGTTTTTCAGGTAAATTTGAATCGAATTTTTAAGCAGAAAGGATCTTCAAGTTTCCAAACATTTTCTTACAAAAGATATTTACGAATCCATTATTATTTATACTACGTAGACCATATTAAGTTAAAGAATCGCCTTGTTAGAAAAAGTAAACTACCTTTACATTTATTTTCAACTCAAAAGATCGTATCAACATTATTCTGTATCCCAGCGCCGAGCAACAGTGACTTGAGTAGGATTAGACGCCCGTGCCACTCTCACCGTGTTCGTTTCCTCAGGGCCGAGAATATCTCATGTCAAGCTCACTCTCTCCATCCCACCACCCCCTACCACTACCACCCCCGCCTCATTCTCTCACTCAACCCCCCTCCCTCCCAGACGTCCGTCAAGATTCCTCACGCAAACGTTTTCCCCCCTCGATTGCACGTGTCACAACTTGTAGATTTTGCCACCGTCACATTGGAATTTCGTTGCGACATTGTTTTGGCTCGACCCCAAAATCTCGAAGCGTCTCGCAACTTGCCACAGGGGGTGCGACGCGCGCGCGTGTGTATGTGTGCGTGCGTGCCAGGATTGGCAGCGCAACAACGTGTCACGTCGTCTTCCGTCCGTGTACGGGAGCTGGAGCCGCGGGCGAACCTGGCGGACGAATGTCGAACTACGAAGGCTATACGGTATGACGAACACGTTCTACGCTCGAGTAATTTCTATAGCGAGGATCGCAATCCCATGTGAACGTCATTTCGAAAAAATAAATTCCAATATGGCGACTGCTCTTGGAAAAAAAAATAGCTTAAATAGTACTGCAATATTGTGAATTACTGCGACCTATCGAGGTTTTGGCAATCCTGGGTTCGGTTCCTGGGTACAATTTATTCATTTACATGAAATGCATTTTCATCTTTGGGAAAGTAACAATTACAGTAGGACGTTGTTCCATTTCATTATTTTCCCCAATAACAGTAAAAGTGAAATTATACACACATGTATAAAGTATTAATAATAACAACTACCGGTACAACATATGATACAATTTATTAGTGCCAAACAGTGATGCATTCAGGATAGACAGACCAGATACATATACCAATTTTTAATATCTTAACGCATGTTAACGAGTATATGCTTAAAATAATATAGTTGGCACTTGTTAAATGAACAATACATTTGATCAATCCGTTTAAGTAGGAAACAACAAATAACGTGTTGCCATGGATACCGAAAGAAAACACACAGCCAAGTCAGGGCCTTATCAAATCACAATAGAAACTACACGAACAGACAGGCAACATTCTCACCAAATATGATGCGAAGAAGCATCTTGTCTCCCGCCATCCCACCACCTTTCACCACTCCACCATAGGTAGATATTCCGCCATCAGAAAACACAAGTCGGTGTTTAAACGGGAGCGTAAGATGCGAGACATTTGCGCTTTTCAGGTTTCGGCAGATCAATCGATAAATTAATAATACGTGACAAGCCAACGATGCATTCTCATCATCACCGTGGGGCGGTTTGCGGGCGTGATGAGAGGAAAAATGGCAATAAAGCGGCGAGGAGAGAAGAAGATACCGGGTGGTTTTCAAGCAGCGAACTTGCTCGCCTCTCCCTCGAATTCCTGTCGGGCCAACCCGTGTTTCTTGTACACACGTAAGAGTCGACCCGGATTTCGTAAAAAACGAGGCGCCAACCGGCCATTTCACAACTGGGTCAATCCGGGACTGGTTGAACAGGTGCGAACACAAGGCAGATTCGTTTGAAGTCGACCAATCATGTGGCGTTAGCGCCACTGACGTTTAGCACCAGCAACAGCGCCCCC